>JAJMAW010000021.1:0-146585 GCA_030565085.1 Sugiyamaella pinicola | reverse complement strand
GTGCGGTCCGAGCCCTCGAGCGCAGCTCGAGCTACGGGTCTGGGCAGAGCCCAGCCGCCGGAGGCAGACCAGCGACAGCGTGGCGTGGCGTGGCGTGGCGTGTGCGCTGATAAGCACAGAGATAAGCGGTGGTGCGAGATCGCCACCGACATCCCGATTAGTCATGTCGTTCCGGCGGTGGCTGCGCCGGCACCGGCGCCTTAGGGTGCCCTGAAAATCCTGACAATCTCTGGGCTTCTATTGCGGCTAAATGGTCGCCGATCTCGGAGCGTCTGTTCGTAAAGAGCGTTTTCGTCATCCCGCCCACGCCCGACACCCGATCCACTCGTTTACGACTGCGTGCCCACGCTGCGTGCCCACGCTGCGACGGCGTCGCGCGTCGCCAGAAGAGCCCAGTGGTGATCTAAAGCCCCACCGCAAGAGGCGTAGGAAAGATACAGCCGTGCGTCGGATAAATTACACAGTTGGGGAGTGTGCCTCCGGCGGCTGGGCTCCGCCCAGACCCGTAGCTCGAGCTGCGCTCGAGGGCTTGGACCTCATGGCCAGCACTGCCAGGGGACGCCCACGTTCTCCGCGAAGTGGAGCTACGGGTCTGGGCAGAGCCCAGCCGCCGGAGGCAGACCACACTCGCCCTGCATATGCTATTTATCCGGTCTGGCGCAGGGGCCAATTTACCCGGTTGACCTCGCGTCACGTCACTTTACCTTATTAAGCGTGAATATGCTGACATTTGCAATGAGATGAGGGCATCACCTGCCATATTATGCCCATATGAACCAACCGACCTTTCCGCAGTCCAACCGGCATTTCCGTCTAGCCCGTCATATCCCATGTCTCACAATATACTTCCAGCTGTCTCATATATGTACCAATGGTGCGCACATTCCAGGAGCCAGACCACCTCCGCTCATGACGTTGTCACGTTCCAAAGCTCGCGAAGCGAGCACAACGGGTCCGGGCAGAGCCCGGCCGCCGGAGGCACACTCCGCTACCCCTGAGCTGAGTTGGGCAGTCGCGCGGCGGAGCCTGCGGCGGCATGCGCCGTCCACGGCTCATGTTCGGTGTCAGGCAGGCTCATTTCACAACATCTCTCGTATGTCTGTTTGTGACGTCTATTTGATTTGCAAACCAAAACAACAAGTCTAATTAATAATAATCTCGCCAGTTGGCTATTGGATTGGTCTGTGTTATATCGACTAGTCGGTGTGGCTGTTCCATTTGTGCATCAATTCTGTCATCTGTATACAGACAGACCCAATTGTGGTGGTGCCATTGTCCACACTTTGGCCCCACACCTCGGTTTAGACGACTGACCAAATCAATTGTCCAAAAGCCTTGTTGTACGTCCTATTACAGACCGGTGGTTTCATGCCATACTTAGTACTTACACATGGGCCAAGTAGCATCTCTGCCTGCTCAGGACGGCAATAGCCAGGGGCCCTCATCCTCATCTCCGTCGCTGCCCTCAGGACTGCTGCCAGGAATTGCGCTACGGAACCCGTCCCGATTCTTCGTGTCTGCCATTCAAGTCATCAGCTCCTCTGACGAATCCCACCCTCTTCTATCCATTGCGTGCGATCGCAAAACATCGGCAATCAGCGCCATTTCGTCCACTGGTGGACCTCTGGAATTCGTGCTGGTACGTACGCCCGCCCCCACTGCCTCCGGCGGCTGGGCTCTGCCCAGACCCGTTGTGCTCGCTTCGCGAGCGGCTAGGATCGAAGCTCGAGCGAATTGAACAAAATCCTAGCCGCTCGCGAAGCGAGCACAACGGGTCTGGGCAGAGCCCAGCCGCCGGAGGCGACTCCCCCGTCCCGTCTAACACCACGCAGGATCCCAGCTCAAGCTCACCTGGACCACAGCCTAGTTTTCTGCTGAAAGTGCCGTATGGGGGCGACGAGCTGAAGTTCAAGTTTACGCTGAACATTTCCGTGTCGCAGAATACACCCATTGATAGCTTGACGTTTGTGTCTGCGCCTTCGGGAAGAGAGCTCAAGAGCTTTGTTTCTACGGAACTGTTTCATAACCCGAATATTCAGAACGAGGACAATGTGGTTCTGTTAGGCGACGTTGTGGCGCCAGAACCGCCTCCTACAAGCAGCAAGACGGGGCCTTCTCCCGCTGCTGAATATGTTTATAATACAAAGATGCAGTTCACTTGGGTCTGGACTCCTCCCCCAGGTTCTGCTTCCGCAACTTCATATGGCTCTGGGTACAAAACATCGGCCTGTTTCGCAGAGTACGTCAAGAACAATCATTCACTACAACAGTTGGCAAAGTTCTCAATGTGGGTCGAGTCTCATCAATCGGTATTGGGCCTTGGACGCCCGTTTTCTCCATCGCCAGTTAATGCATCTTCTTCTCCGTCATCTCCAACGACAGTCACTAATTTAAATCAACAAGCTCTTTCCCCTTCTGCAATTCCAACCTCTCCTGCTGCTACTCCTGTTACTGCCACTGCTGGTACCCCTGCGCCTGCTATACGAAGACCCATTCCTATTCCAAAAAGAACAACCTCAATATCGAAAAGTGCTGGCGCTAGCAGTGTTGGGTCCGCAATAGTAATACCACCTGTGGGAGCTTCCGAGCCACTGAGTAATAATACTAGTAGCGCTAACATAGTCAATGCTGGAGCATCTTCATTATCAGCTGCTATATCCAATGCGAATGCCGCTGTTTCATCTTCGTCTTCTACTGCAAGCTTATCGCATTCTCCTACATCAACTGGTAGAACAGTGCCACCAGAAATGCCAGGTTCAAAAGAATCATTGGCATCCTCTGTTACAAATGCATATTCAAATCATGTACCACCTCAATCAACCTCGTCTATCGCCCTTCAAGACTTGAACTCTCCAGAATCAATTGGAAGAGTCATCCAAAAGGAGAAGAGCGCTATTACTATCCCTCGTCCTGACGATGGATCTGTATCACAGCCTGAAGATGGGCCTCTATTTCGAGCAACAATTGCAAGTCTTGAAAAGAAAACTGGTAATCTGAAAATAAAGATCAAAAAGATCCTTAAACGAGCCAGTTTCTTGTATGAACGAGAGCTAGCACTGGCTGAGAGTCAACAGCTCTTTATTCAAGCTCTCTCAGATGCTGCTGCTACAGAGGTCCCCGCTTTCCAATCCATTGTGCATAACTATTTCGTCAAGAAACAGCGTACGGCAGATTTCGTTCGCTATTCTGCTTTGGATCTCAATAACCATGTTATCGAACCACTGCGGAAACTATATGACCTGGAAATCAAATCTTTCGAGTCTCGCAAACGGGAGTTTGACGACGAATCGAGTCAATACTATTCATGGCTATCGAGATATCTATCAATGAAACAGGAATCAAAGGGCAAAAAGAAAGAGGAAAGTAATGCCAAGTACCTTGAGAAACGAAAGGCATTCGAATTATCACGCTTTGACTACTATTCATACATGCAAGATCTTCATGGCGGTAGAAAACAACAAGAAGTTACTTATCAATTAGCATTATTTGCCGAATCTGAAGTGAATAGATTGATTTCATTGGGTGATAAAATGCGTTCCTCAGTTAAGCCAAATGTTGACGACATTGTTAGCGAAGTTAAACATGCGAATAAAGACTGGTCAAGACAACGAGCTGAGCGGGAGGATAGACGACGAACTTTGGAAATGTCCATTATATCCTCGTCAAACGATATTAATCCAAGTGATATTCCGATCACTGCTGCTACCCCTGCTGCTTCTAGGGCCCCACCTCAAAGTCGACATCCATCTTTGCGTATTGCTACTGGAGGAACTACTACCAATATACTTGGTGGAGCAGCTTCATCGCCTAAAATCAGCTCGGCAATTGAAAAGACGTCTACTGGATTTTACGATGACTTTGTCACTTCCAACGAAGAAGACTCTGAATATTATGATTACGATGATGACGACGATAATGTGGCCACTAGTGCTACTAATACGCATATGAATACAAACACTACTAATACTAATACTAATAACAACAATAATTCTAATGAGAATCATGAATTTCATGGCGATTCTGAGACAATTAACGAAGAAAGTCGTAAGGAGGGGTTGTTATGGGCCATGTCAAGGCCAGGCGGCTTTAATGACCCTCTACCAAACCTCAACAAACAAGGGTGGCATAAATTCTGGGTCGTATTGGCGGGTGGTAAACTTTGCGAATACACAAACTGGAAACAAGGGGTTGATTTACATAATGAGCCAATTAACCTCAAAGTGGCACTTGTTCGAGAGGCTAGAAATACTGATAGGAGATTTTGTTTTGAAGTTGTTACACCAAATTACAAGCGTGTTTACCAGGCGACCAGCGATGACGACGTGAATTCGTGGATTAAAGCAATTAATATTGGCATTAGTTCCTCGTTGGAACAGAGTTCTTTAAAGGGAAGTTCTGCATCTACCGATTCTCACGTTTTACCCAAGGGCACAGATTCAAAAGCATTTAGAAGGGTTTTATCATCATCTAGTTCAGACAGTGAAGTTCATAAAGATGACAAGGTTAAACCGAGAGCGGTTGAGACAGTGGGTGGTGGTGGAGGTTCTACAGGTGCCCCAACTACCAACAATAACAGCACTAGAAAAGAAGGTAATAATGACCTACTTGATATTGTCCATAAATTAAGTCCAAGCAATTATCAATGTGCTGACTGTGGAGGCAATACTAAGACGGAATGGATTTCAATTAATCTATTGGTTATTCTGTGTATTGATTGCTCTGGAGTTCATAGATCTTTGGGATCTCATATATCGAAAATCCGCTCATTAAGATTGGACACTGTTTCATTTACCCCGGAATTAGTTGACTTGATTCAGTCTGTGAATAATAGCGAAGTCAATTCGATCTGGGAAAGTCGATTAGGTACCCGGCCGACTATAACGGAAAACAATCGACGAAGCTTTATAACAGAAAAGTACGTTGAAAAGAAGTTTATCGAGCCATTGGAAAGACCAAATGCGGAACTTCGCAAAGCAGTGCAAGAGCAAGATGTGAAACAAGTATTAAAGGCACTTGCCTCGCGAGCGAATCCAAATTTGTCAGTACCAATTGAACCGACTGATTCGCCTATGATGAACGAGGAAAATAGAAGTGAATCATTATTATTGTATGCCTTGAGATGTGCTTCAGATGATACAATAAGATTCCCAATCGCAGAATTACTACTATTGAACTCTGCTAGTGTGCCTCAATCGGTAAGTCAGGGACTTTCCAACACGGCAAAGGCTTATATCATGTCTAAGATAGAAAAGGAAGCGAGCATTAGTGGATCGCGAGACACTCAGCAGGTTGGTAGTCATGTTCCAGCTCCTAATGGATCTGGTTTACAACAGCATGGTAGTGATAGGAAGAACAATGTTGGGTCAAAAATTCAGAAACGACTCAGTGTAAGTTTCTCGGGAAGTAGTGGAACTAATAATAAACATAGTATTTAGCATATAATAAATTTAGTTATGATTTGTAAATGGGCTGATTGGTTGTGTCCTCGTGCGCGATGTAATCTGAGACAAATTAGTCTGTGATCCGGTTTCAAGGCGAGACACAAATGTCTCGTTTCACAATTAAGCTTAAACTTATTATATTCTGATACTTGACAATTTTAATTGAGTTTCAGATTACTTTTTTTTTTTTTTTCTTCTTTACGAGTTTGTTCCTGAATCTCGGAAATTGGTGTAACTCAGATAACAACGATATATTGATATTGCTTATCTGACCGCCCCCACGGTCAGTGTCGTTTTTCCTTGTATTGATTTTGTTTTATAGCAAACACAATTAAAGAATGCGCTATAACTAGCCGCTGCAGTTGACAACATTCCTCGAAATAGACAGTTGATATCAGGCTGATCTTATCTCATCAACATCGTCATCATCATCATCACCACCCCCACCAATGCCATACAAAACCCCCACGTTCTTCATGGGATAGTTCACCACCACCGCCACCACGCCTTGCTCTGGCGGGGGTTGTATCTAACCGTGAGCGGTTCTGCTGGCGGCTGGGCTCTGCCTAGACCCGTTGCTCGCTTCGCTCGTTACGTGATCGTGGAGAGGTCAATCAATCAGGGGCTGGGCGTAGACGTGGGTGAACATGGGCAACCAGGTGGTGTAGTTGAAGACATCCAGTTCACCAGAAGGTCTTCTACTACGAATATAGGTCTCAACTGTAATGATAAGTGAAGTAAAGAGCTTGAGGAGCTCTTTCGAGTCAGAGCAGCGATATCGGTAACCGGAACAGTGAGAGAACTACCTCGGCACTCTTTGCACTCTCCGCACTCTTCCATGGCCCAATTATTCTCCGCTTGGCACGTAGCTTCGCCACTTTTAGACTACTACTTCACCATAAACAAGTTCTTAACGATGCTCTCTCCTTTTCAACCTATACGTGTGATGCGCAGCACGCAGCAGCAGGAATACGCGATTATACGTTACACCAGCACTGTAACACGTTAGACAAACGCTCTCTCTAGTAACATGCCATGATTTCTTTCCATATCTCATTGTAACAATGCATTGCAGTACGTAGTAGAAGTAGACGAACAAGCCGGAACAGGCAGGTTTAACAGCCGGTAGTAGTACATCAAGCACGGACCGACCTAATGAACAATGCGCTATGCGTGTCGTAGTGGCCAATCTACCAGAAGAGCAACAGGGGGGAAAAGAAAAATCTGTACTTTTCCTCGGCAGTAGAGTAGTAAAATCCGGAAAAATTATTGAAATGTGGTACTTTGACATGAGCGCAGACCACTAAAATGTACGGTTACGGTAACAGCTGCGGTTATGGTAACGGTACCAGTTCCAGTTGGAGCTTCATCTCCGGCTTCGGATGAGATTCAGTTCCAGTTCCAGTTCCAACTCCTACTCCTACTCCAACTCCAGTTCGAGATCCAGCCAGCTCAGCTCCAGATCCAGATTGATCTCCAAGTGCAGGTACAAAGACCTAAGTACGTTACATTACGTGGTTTACGGTACTACGCTAAATTATAGCCAAGAAGAAAGGGGTGGGGGGGGCGTAGAAGGAGGTACGAGAAGAGACGAGAGAAGAGAGACGAGAAGAGAAAAAGAGGTTCTATCATGATGCCATTGTTGGACAATATTTGATGGTGGTAGTTGTTTATTGCTTCTACCCCCGTCATTACCCCCACTGAACTACACCCCATTCATTCGACCCCCCACAACTACTACTACTACTACTACTACTACTATATACCATACTGTCGTACTACACTGTTTGTTATCTTGATCTGTACTATTACTACTTTGCTCTAGTACCACCGTTGATAGCCCAAAAATAAAGTTACTGTAATGTGCTACTCCTAGGTAGTTGAATAGATGGTGCTTCTAACCGATTTAGTCAATTATACCCGTTAACTCCTTTAACTCCTTTATCCTACCCCCTCCGATGCTTCGGCCTACATCTCCTACTCCGGCTGCTCCTGCTGTTCCTTCTCCGGCTACTCCTGCTTCTCCTGCTGCTCTTCCTGCTGCTCCTCCTGCTGCTCCCCCTACTTCTTCTGCTCCTGTGCTCCTGTACCCCTGTGCCCCTGTTCCTGTGCTCCTCCTGTGCTCATCTGCTCCTCTGCTCATCTGCTCCTCTGCTCCTCTGCTCTGCTACTCCTCTTGTGCTCTGCTACTCCTTCTCTTCACCCTACCATGACTACGACTACTGCACGACTGCGTTTCACAGCCAGTTTTAAGTTGTTTGACAGCATCTCATATAGATTCAGTGTCTCATACGCAATGAGCTACATGAAAAGCAAAATACGTTCTAGAAGAAGAACTACGGTTTCGTACGAGATAAAAAGTAAACACCGCCAGGGTAGTATTATTATAATTAGAGTGGCACGTGACTGGCGGCGGTTTCAGGGGACGTGGTGGTTCAATATATGGTCCGTGTTTCAAATGCTAATTCCTTTACAAACAAATGAAATTAAAACTAAAACCTGTCTTACAAGATAAGCTTCCAGACAATTTCAAACAAACTCAATCTCTACGCCATTTCATGACATCGGTTAGCATTACCGAATCTCTCTCATTCTGTGCCGCGGGCACTTTTCCCGCTACTGTTAACGTTAAATGGTCGCCGAAGTCGGAACATCTTGCCTATACCGGCCATCTTGAGTCTTCGACGCATGGAAAAACAATCACTACCAGTTGCATAAATAGTCGTCTTCAAAGGTAACGGTTTTTGACTGCGATGTCATGGATATAGAATAGATAGGAACAAATAAATGAAAAAGAAACTATCACCAAGACATTTGGACAGCACCGGCAAAAATAAAATTGGTTTGTTTCGATATCTCAGACACGGGCCAACTGTAAAATTACACGTTTCAGGTGGTAGTAGGAGTAGGAGTAGGAGTAGGAGGAGCAGTAGGAGTAGTAGTTGGAGGAGGAGGAGGAGTAGTAGTAGGAGTAGGAGTAGGAGGAGTAGTAGGAGTAGGAGTAGGAGTAGGAGATGGAGGAGCAGGAGTAGGAGTAGGAGTAGGAGTAGGAGGAGTAGTAGGAGTAGGAATAGCAGTAGAGTAGGAATAGCAGTAGTAGCAGTAGTAGCAGTAGTAAGAGTAGTAGTAGCAGCAGAGTCTCACTTCTGTATCATCATTATCTTACCTTTAGGTTGTTTCTCGTACCTTGGGCGTGTCTCGTGTCTCGTGTCTCTCGCGTATCCCATCAAACCGTTGTCGCTCCCGGCTAATATCTCCGTTGATGCCCTAACCTAGCTGTCCCAGTTGTCTTTTACCCATCAGACTCTAAAAATGACTTGATTCTTACACTGTCCCGTACATTCCCGTACTGTTTTCCTTGGCTCTTCCTTGGCTTCCTGGACCGGGTGTATTCTCATTTTCGTCGTCTTCGTGTCTTTCTTCTGCTTTTCTACTGCTTCTACTACTTCTACTACTTCTTCTTCTACTACTACTTCTTCTACTTCTACTTCTACTACTTCTTCACTACTCTTCACTGCTCTTCACTACTCTTCACTACTCTTCACTACTTCTACCCCCAAACCCCCCCACTCTCTATTCGAGCTCTACCATCGTTGCTTTTTTAAAATATCTACATACTCAACTTTTTTGCTTTTTCAATCTCGTCTATTTCCATATTACTTTTTGTAAATTTTTTTTTAATTCCCTCCAAATCCGGTAAGACCATATATCAAACGCTAGGTAATTCTCCATTAATTCAATCTCTCATGAAATCAAATATATATAGATAATAGCATTTTTCAATACCAATATATATACATTAGCCCATCTCTCTTGCGTGTCTAACACTTTTTTTTTGCCTGCATCTCGATATTTATTGTCGATTACTTTTTTGTTGTCTCATCGTCGTAGTATCTACGCTGGACCCCCGCTGCTGGACTTGGACCCCCGCCCACTGAAGAACCGTCGTCCACAACTCCTATAATATATCACAAATATTACCACCACTATGGAATTTGCTTCTCCTTCGGTGACTCTGCCAAATATCCATCATTTGAAACCTTTAAACAGTAAGTCATATATTATGATACACTGGTGCCGATTTGTGCATACTGCACTTCATGCAATCAAACCCGGTACTAATATGTTATTCTTAAACAATGAGTAAAGCATTTTAAACCCCGTGTCATTAAAAAGAGAAAAAAATGTCCTGTCTCTGTATGTTCTATACTAACATTCTTCTCCAGTCACGTCAAATAATACAATTAATAGTCTTAATAATACCTCTTCAAGGACTTCTTTGGACTCTCCATCTGTCTATCACTTCAGCCCGTCGTCATTCTCCCATTCGGCTGTTAATCCATCAGGTCAAGAGTCAATGGTCTCCCCTCCATCTTCATCAGCTTCACCGGGGACTGGCCATCAGCATCAGCATCAGCATCAGCATCATCTTCAACAACAGCAGTCACAACAACAACCATCACAGCATCTACAACCATCACCACCCTCACAACCACATCAACCTCCAAATGATTATGTTTCAGTGACAAGCCATTCCAAAAAGTCTGGTGTCGAACGATCAATATTTTCCATTTATTTACAACCAAACGTGCCACCTTCGACAATCGACCAACTGAAATTCACCATCGCTATAGGCAACCATCGTAGCACCCCTTATTACTCCATCGATTCTAACTCTGCTAACCCGAATAAATATGCCGTTTCAGCAGAAATCCCCACAAAGCTATTAGCCGATGCTACTTCCTCGCCACAATCTGAGACCAAGGTGCCAGTCTATCTTATAATTGTCGACGCCCAGACTCTGAAAGACATTGGTTCAATCTATGTCTGTGACTTTACTTATGAAGACTACCAACAACAATCAACGCATCAACATGACCAAAGCCCTCATTATCAATATCATCAACCACTACCACCATCACAACAATTACGACCTCCTTCACCCCCACATTCTCAGACTTATTTACCGCTGCCAGGTCTTTCTACAACGCCTCGAATCAATGGACAACTACCACACCAACTAAAGACTCCTACTCCTGGTCCTGGCGATGTGACTCCATTATCAGCTGGTGGATACGGCGGCAGCAGCTATTACCGATCTCAACAAGTACCACCGCCTGTACAACGACAGTCTCAAAATATGTACTATTATGGCCAATCATCATCCTCCTCTTCTTCTTCTTCTTTACCATTGACAGCACAGACGGGTACTGGTGGATCTAGTACAAGTCATTATCCTCAATATATGACTAATGAGGACCCCAACACTGGGCCCTTTTACGATCCTGTTCATGGGCAAAATAATACTAGTAATCAAGGACCTGGTGCAGAATGGACTACAGCTGCTGCTACTGTTGGTACTGGAGCTGGTAGTGGTGGTTCTTCTTCAGTTTCTGGCTGGCACCCGGCTTACGCATCTTCAGCCGTTACTGTACCCACTGGTGGGTATGCTATGATACAGGATCCAAATATCCGACAACCTCTTGGGTATAGGCCAGCTCAACCACCACAGCAATATCAAATCTATCAACCTGATCCAAGGATAGTTTCTGGTCATACACCACAATTGGTGAGAACCACGGCGCTCTCTCAAGCAGCTTCTAGTTTAGGAGCAATGTCATTGGGTAGTGAGCGGCATTTGGAGAATGATTCACCATTTCGAGCCAGCTTGGAAATCCTCGGCAATCTTACTGACATGACTGTCAATTGGACAGTTGATGAATGGAGAGTCCAAAGAAGATTGGTTCAATTCCGTCGTCAACAACGTGGACCGTTGATAACGGTTGAGTTTTCTCCATTAGACCCAGAACGTTATACTCCAAACACTCCCTGCATCAGCTGCATTCACTGGGCAGAACGAAACGAATGTTTTGTTACCAGTGTAGACTGCATCTATTTATTGGAACAACTTGTCAACACCAAATTCAAAGTTGAAGAAAAGAATCGTATCCGTCGTAACCTCGAAGGATATCACCCGTTGACAGTCTCAAAGGGCAAGCCTGAAAGTGGTGAATTTTTCAAGCTCATCATGTCGTTTTCGGCCCCTAAGCCAAGGAACATTGAAAAGGACGTCAAGGTGTTTCCATGGAGAATTCTCGCCAATGCATTAAAAAAAATTATCGGGAAATACTCTGCAGATTACTCCAATACTGTTCCAATGGCCGTTCGAAGATAACATATAATATATATAAAGAGATGGATATATATCCTCCTCTTTTTTTTTTTTTGCTAATGAATACTAATGAAATGGATGAACCGTATTTTCTTGTGCATAGGACCCACCGAAAGATAATTACAGTGGGGATTCGCTCGACAGCCGGGGACAGGAACCCGTATCGCTGCTGCGGTGCGCCATCCGGCGGCTGGGCTCTGCCCAGACCCATTTTGCACGAGCTTCGCTCGAGTTTGCGTGATGGTCCCTACCACCACGAAGCTCGGCTAATATATCGTGCCAAACGAGCCTGAAAAGCAGGTATAGCTGTCGAGATTTCTCGATCTGCAAACTGGATACATTGCCTACCAGATCAGCTACTGAACAAGCTAGTCTAGTGTGCCACTTGTATGAGCATGTATGTACCCTGCGAAACACGCAGGTTCCAAGTCGCTCTAGATCGAGGTCTAAGGCCCACTTCAGTCAAAACTTCCTTTTTTTTATCCGATACACGATCGAGCCATATTAGCTATTAAGAGGAAATCTAGCCATTTGATTCGGTGGTTAAGTCTGTAAAATTTAATCATGGAAACTTCTATTCCGTGAACCTCCTTTCGATATATGCTCCTTGCGGAGCTCCTCTTCACGTACATTGCCGAGCTGCAGTTCGATGACTCCTGCTTCATCTCCGTTTACTAGATTAGGAAGGAGTGGTGAAGGTAAAATTCAGGGGCCGAGATGTTTGAACAAATTGTGTAAGTCAATGCTGGGGAGAAACAATTAGTTCCGTAGAAGCAGGTATCCATGTATGGAGACTGGCAGGTAAGCCGGTAAATAGATAAGCGATAGGCAAAGAAGCAAAGAAAAAATAAGCAAATAAGAGATACAACTATACAGGCTGGAAATAGTGGAAACAGATGAGTGGAAACAAACAAGTGGAAGGGAATCAGTAGACAAGCGGTAATACACTGCCATATCGGCAGCCCGGCATATAAAAAGGTAGAAAGCAGACTGGAATCGAACAGGAAGACTTGAAGCAGACCGGAAGCACATTGGAAGCAGGCATGCAGATGTAGGCACAGGAAAAGACATGAAGTTCGACAGGAATGGGTAGACAGACAAACAGGCAAGTACATGAGAAGAAACAGATGCAGGAAGCCACGAAGTTAAATTGCCAAGCAGGTGAGGTAGATGAAAGGAGAGAGAGAAGTAAGTATGTCGGTAGAAACTAAGTCCGAGGAAAGTCAAATTGAAAGGCAAACCGATAGGTAAACAGAGATGTTCAAGACTTTCGGTAAAATATAAGTCCGAAGTAGGAAAAATAAATAAATGCATAGGTAGATAGAGTCGAGCAGGTATAGCTGGTAGCTGGTAGCTGGTAGATGGTAGACTGGCAATTGACCGGTAGGTAAGTGCATAGACAGGCTCTGAGCCGATAGACAGCTGAGTAGACTAGACAAGGTTTAAGCAGGTAAGTTAGGGTGATGTTTAGGAACATTTAGCAAGGCCTGTAAATAGGTGAGATGGGATTATGACCAAGATGTAGCCATACAGCTAAGTAGAGAGCCAATTAGGTAGAGGGCAGTGGATGTGTAGATAGAAGGATAGAAAGGTAGTAAGGAAGGCAGGCAGGTCGACAGAAGGTAGGTAGGCAGGCCGACATCGAGAAGGAGGTAGTAACAAGTGGGTAGGTAGAATGGTAACACGCCCGCACACACACGTAAGTTCAAACAAATAATCAACTGAAGATATGCCATTCGGGTCGAGATGCTCGCGAAGCGAGCACAACGGGTCCGGGCAGAGCCCGGCCGCCGGAGGCGAAGGACGCTCTCGCGGAATGCTATGTCGAGAGGCGTTGTATCTGAAACATTTGACCTGGTGGCGTACGAATATTAAGGAAGTTGGTGTTATGCTGGTGATGGCGATGTTGATGGTGATGGTGATGTTGATGTTGATGAGTGTGGGGTAAGACAGACTATGTACGAGGTAGTTACGCAGTATACAACGATTATGGTAGAGCTGGTAATGGGATAGTGAGTATAGTGGCGGTTATTAGCATAGGTAGTGATGGCAGAGGTAAGACAGTCTGGTAGTAGGGTATCAGCTATCAGTCGAGCCAGAGGAGGGTAATGTTGCTGCGTTGCTACGATAGTGCGACGAGCACTGCTGCAATGGTGGTTACGCTGGTAGAGTAAATTGTCCATCTCATACAACTACTGCTACCGCTATTACCACCGCTACAACAGCCGCTGCTTCTACCGTTGCCGCTACCGCTACCGCTACGCTGCTGCTACTGCTAACGGCTGGCAGAGCCCAGCCGCCGGAGGCAGAGCCGGGGTGGTGAGAAATCGGCCTCCGGAGTCGGGCATCAGCAGTCGGTCGGTAGCCGGCAGGGAGATTCGGCCCAGGCAGAGAGCGACATGGGCGCGCGCTCATAAGGTGCCGTCCAGCCGGGCCGGTCCTGGTGGTAGTGGTACGGCATGTAGCTGGCGGGGGTCCAGCCGTATCGGCCGAAGTTCGGTTATCCCAATACCTATGTAATATATAGCATTTGATTGGCTCTGCAGTGCAGGAAATGCAGAAAAAAACTCCTACGCACTGTCCACAGTGCGCTTTGTAGGGCTTTGTATATATAGGATACGATTGGCACAATTTTCTTCTTGTTTTCCTCTTCTCTCTTTTCCCCAGGCACAAGTATACTTCGCTGGTATATTGAACCACAACAGATCTATCTATACTGGACACACAATCACAATGTTGTCACGTCTGTCAATTGCTAAACAGGTGAGTTTGGAACGAGAGAGGGGAGTCTGCCTCCGGCGGCCGGGCGCTGCCCGGACCCGTTGTGTTCGCTTCGCGAACGGACGGGATGCGACGAGCTGAGAAGTTGAGGGATGGGGGCGGGGAGAATGGAATTGGTTGTAGGGAAGGGCATTTGGTGTTCATGTGAAAGATGATGGTGAAGAGACGAGTTAGAGCGAGAGAGAGAGAGATAAGGATCGGGCAACAGATAAGACAATGAGAGATAAGAGCGATAAGCCGGAAATGTTTGGAATGATTGGCTCAATGAGTATGATTCAGTAATACCGACTCGTAACCGACCCTATCTCTAGACCGACCTTCGGAGCCACCACAGCCAGCCAATTCCACCCGACACTCCCAGCAGCTCGCGAAGCGAGCACAACGTGTCCGGGCAGCGCCCGGCCGCCGGAGGCGTACAACTACACTCAGTAGTACTAACACCAGCACCACAGACCACTCGTCGTTTGGCCAGAGGATTTGCTTCGGGCGGATCGCTCACTAGAGACTCCAAGGTCCACCAGAACGTCTGGGAGGCCGATAACTTCATCAACTACAAGAAGCACACTGAAAATGTGAATATTGTTAAGCAGAGACTTGGCAGACCCTTGACTTATGCCGAGAAGATTCTGTACGGGCATTTGGATAAGCCTCATGAGCAAGAGATTGAGCGTGGAGTTTCATACTTGAAACTGCGTCCTGATCGTGTTGCTTGTCAAGACGCCACTGCCCAGATGGCCATTTTACAGTTTATGTCTGCTGGTTTACCCCAGGTAGCCACTCCTACCACTGTGCACTGTGATCACTTGATCCAAGCTCAAGTCGGTGGCCCCAAGGATTTGGCCCGTGCCATTGATATCAACAAGGAGGTATATGATTTCTTAAAGACCGCTACTGCCAAGTATAATATTGGTTTCTGGGGTCCTGGATCCGGTATTATCCACCAGATTGTCCTTGAGAATTATGCATTCCCTGGTGCTCTTATGATTGGTACTGATTCCCACACTCCAAATGCTGGTGGGTTAGGTATGCTCGCCATTGGTGTTGGTGGTGCCGATGCCGTCGATGTCATGGCCGATTTAGCATGGGAGTTGAAGGCTCCTAAGATTATTGGTGTCAAGCTTACTGGTAAGCTCAATGGCTGGACTTCTCCCAAGGATGTCATTCTTAAGGTCGCTGGTATTTTGACCGTCAAGGGTGGTACTGGTGCTATTGTCGAGTACTTTGGTGAAGGTGTTGAGGCCCTTTCTTGTACTGGTATGGGAACCATTTGTAACATGGGTGCCGAAATCGGTGCTACCACCTCTGTGTTCCCCTTTAACGAGCGTATGACTCAATACTTAACCGCTACGTCTAGAGCAAACATTGGTCAGTTTGCTAAATTATATCCCGACTTTTTGTCTGCCGATGAAGGTGCTGAGTACGACCAATTGATTGAGATCGACCTCAACACTCTTGAGCCTCATGTCAACGGTCCTTTCACTCCTGATTTGGCCACTCCTATTTCCAAGCTCAAGGACGTTGCCGTTGAAAACGGATGGCCTACTGAAGTAAAGGTCGGTCTGATCGGTTCTTGTACCAATTCTTCGTATGAAGATTTGACTAGATCCGCTAACATTGCCCGTGATGCCATGGCCCATGGTCTTAAATCCAAGTCCATCTACACCGTGACCCCCGGTTCCGAGCAGATCCGTGCTACTATTGAACGTGACGGTCAATTGCAAACCTTCCTTGACTTTGGCGGTCTCGTACTCGCTAATGCCTGTGGTCCTTGTATCGGACAATGGGATCGTCGTGATATTAAGAAGGGTGATAAGAACACTATTGTCTCTTCTTACAACAGAAATTTCACTGGTCGTAACGATTCTAACCCCGCTACCCACGCTTTCGTTACTTCTCCTGATTTGGTCACTGCCTTTGCTATTGCTGGTGATCTCAGATTTAACCCTATCACCGATACCCTGAAGGATAAGGACGGTAATGAGTTCAAGCTCAAAGAGCCTCATGGAGAAGCTCTTCCAGCTAGAGGTTATGACGCCGGTAAGGACACCTACCAAGCCCCTCCTACTGACAGATCCAAGGTCTCTGTTGCTGTTTCACCTACTTCTGACCGTCTTCAACTCCTTAAGCCATTCAAGCCATGGGATGGTAAGGATGGTAAGGACCTACCTATCCTTATCAAGTCTCTTGGTAAGACCACCACCGATCACATTTCCCAAGCTGGTCCTTGGCTCAAGTACCGTGGACATCTTCAAAACATCTCTAACAATTATATGATTGGTGCCATCAACGCTGAAAACGGAGAGGCCAACAACGTCAGAAACGTCTACACTGGTGAATACAACGGAGTCCCCGAGACCGCCATTGCCTACCGTGATCAAGGTATCAAGTGGGTTGTTATTGGTGGTGATAACTTCGGTGAGGGTTCGTCCAGAGAACATGCTGCCCTTGAGCCTAGATTCCTCGGTGGTTTCGCCATCATCACTAAATCTTTTGCCCGTATCCACGAGACAAACTTGAAGAAGCAAGGTCTCTTGCCTCTAAACTTTGTTGAACCCGAAGCTTATGAGAAGATTCAACCCACTGACAAGGTTGACATCGTCGGATTGACCGAGTTGGCCCCTGGTAAGAATCTCACCCTTGTCGTCAAGCCCAAGGACGGTGCTGCCTGGGAAACCCCTCTTTCTCACACCTACAATTCCGAGCAAATCGAATGGTTCAAGTATGGTTCTGCCCTCAACAAGATGGCCGCTGCCAAGTCTGCCTAAACTATTTCACCCACAACCCCATCCCTCATTCTTCAGTATATATATAGCAACGGTACGACAGAAAAAATACTTAATCTAACTATTACTTCTGATCTGTCCCTGCCTCCGGCGGCTGGGCTCCGCCCAGACCCGTAGCTCGCTTCGCTCGGTCTGTAGTCTATCTGGCGTATGAATCATTATTAACTGCTCCAGCAGTGCGGCAATACCCCTACCACCCAGCCCTCGGAGCGAAGCTCGAGCTACGGGTTTGGGCGGTGCCCAGCCGCCGGAGGCAGGTAACGGACAGTTTGTTGTGCGAGAAAGGGCGCGTGTATTAGTTGTTATTGATATAAAATTCTTCGGAGAGTTTTTCGACTATGTCGCTTTCGGAATCGGAAGTCGGGCTTTGTCGCGCGTCTGTTAGAAGAGTGACAGCAGATGAGGGGGTCGTGGACGGTTTGAAGAATACTCCTGCTGGGGACTTTTGAGTAGTGGGTGAGGTAAGTGGCGGGAGAAAGGACGGTGAGTTACTGAGTTGGCCAATGGTCCCGGAATGACTCTGATGGCGGTGGGTGTTAATTTGATGAGTAGCCGGCTTGGTGTCCTGACTGTTCTGGCGACGATGCACTTTCGATAGTGGCGATGTAAGAGTTTGGATGGAGGTCGCAGTGGAAATTGACGGTGACGCCGTTCGACGTAGTGCAGAGAAGATATATGGAAAAACTAGGGTGTCTACGGTATCGGCCCAAATAAGATCGAGATGCTCATAGTGGCTGATTCCTACATGAGCGGTGGAAGGAGGCAGTTCGGCCAGCATGGCATTTATTGATACTAAGGAATCAGATTTACCGTAAATGAGAACAATGGGCGCAACAATATTCTGGGTAGGAAACGGCGCTACTCTGTAGAAGCTATTATCATTGTAATTCTCAACAAGCGGATTGTAGATTTCGTCGTCGTACATGTGGAAACGTCCACTGCGAATGATTTGGAACCAATGAACAACACTCTTGACGCTTGTGAATGAGTAGAGATGTGCGTAAGCAGCTAGCTTCTGTGGATATGTTATATTTTTGGCCTTCCAATTAAAAAGAAGCGACAGGGAAGCGTCAATCGTTCGAACAAATAATGGCGGGAACATGATCGATTGCCAGAACGTAGTACTTTTCAACAGTGCTCTTCGACCGAAAAACAAGTAGATGATTGAGGGAGATGCTCGTACTAGAGAATCAACAATTCGATTGCCAAGTCCGGGTGGTGCCATGGCAGGGGCCAAAGCGACAAATAACCGAATTTTACTATTCAAAGTGGGATTAATTGATAATGAAGCAAACCCCTGAGCACTTCCTTGAGAAAATCCGATATATGATAAATCATCTTGCTTGACAACATTAAGGATATAGTCGACGGTATCAGGAATGTCATACAGCGCAAAGTCATCAATACAGAAATCCCAAAATGCCCTGTCAGATGGATTTCTGAAAACATGCTTTTTAGAATACTTGTTTCCACGATTATTGCCTAGCCAAACATCATAGCCCATATCAGCAAGGACAAATGGTAGAGATTTAGCTGGATCAGTTACTGATACCCAAATTTCGCTGTTCATCATTAATCCATGATGAAGGTAGACAACAGGCCGTTTATAATTCGTTGCTCCAGCGCTACTAGATGAGGACGTTCCGGGCGAGCTGGTGTTATGCATACTACTAGAACGACGGGCACTCGATCCACTTCCCTCAGCCATATCTTCAACCCCCCAACAGCTTTTACAAGCATTAGTACGTTGGCGCCAGTTGGACCCCTTAGGACCGCCAATCCTATGGATACCTAATAAATATCCATCCGAAGTACGCACAATGTGTTCTTCAGCATCGTACCCATATATAGCACATATCTCCACGAATCCAGGAGCTTGTGCTATCTTGGTGACCAGTCTTCTCAAGCCAGCTTCCGAGTTCAATATTTCTGCTCCTGGGGTTGGAACAATCCGTAAGATCGATTGCGCCAACTTTCTAAACATTCGAATAATCGATGACGGTAATAAACTAGTGATCAAGGCAATGATTGATTCCAGTACAATCAATAACAAGGACAAGACCAATACCGGCCATTCCCAAGCTCTCAGTCGGCCAATAAAAGGGAACGCCATTTTTTGGTTTACAGTACTATTTCTATTGCTCCTTATTTCTGGTGGTGGTGGTGGTGGTGGTAATGGTGGTGATGGTGATTGTAGTCGCGGACATAATTAAAGGTACTTGACGTTTTCCTTAATTAAATGGTGCAGCATTGTCCCTGCATATACGGTTAGTTAGGTCCAGCCACCACGACCACGAGGTGCTACCACTTCTTGCTGCTTGACCAACCAAGATATCTCCACTTAGTACAACTGAGTCTATTGTTATGAAGATTCTAGAGGCAAGAATAAAACCTGGCCAAGCTGCTAAACTCCGGTAGCCCCGCAGGGCAGAGTAAAAAAATACCGCCGCGTAAAGTAAGGCTTATATGCGGCTCTCATGTTGAAAATTAAAATAATAGCGATATCCGATACGGCATAAACGACAACAAGCATATATACCCTTCGTTCACAGCAGAAAAATGGACCCTGAAAGAAAACCAAATCCTCCGGGTTGGGTGCCTCCTAGAGCACCATATAACCCTTATGATCCTACCGATATTAGACCTCCAGAGGGATATCCTTCAGAGTTCAAGGCGCCAGGTAAACCCCGAAACTGGAGTGTTGTGCCAAAGGAACCTTCAAATTATAGGCTTGTTAAGGACACTTTAAAAAGAATGCAATACACTCCACGGCCATTGAGTGAATTATATCCTGGGCAATACAAAATTTTAAGGAGAACCGATCGGTCGAAATTTAAATCTGGCGTCAAATATGCTTCATTCCTATTGAGTTCTACGGTCATCGTTTTCGGAGTATTTTTCTATAGATGGAATGACGGCTATGACAACGTTTTTACAACTCCATATCGTTTCCAATTGAAAATGAGACAGATGATTTTCGACAATTTATCCGAACAGCAAAAAGAGGATCTTCGTGGAAAGCAACGAGGTATTGTTACAACTGGTTCTGATACTCCAGTATTAATGCCTGTGGGCGGTGATGACACTATAGCAATGCAACGTCCAAATCGAAGTCATATTATAGAAGCAGAGAGAATCCGTCAAGAACGTGAAGAAGCAATTTTACGAGCTGTTGATATTGCAGAAGCGGAATTAAGAAACAAGTCATCATCTGCGCCTGACAGCAGCACTTCTTCATCATCAAGAAAGAAATTTTTAGGAATCTTTTAATTTCTTAGTCGGAATGGGTGAGTCCGCGGCAGTGCGCACCGAGATAGATCTCTTGAGTGAAGTTTGGACAGCACATCTAAACTCCCAGTCGGACCGGCCCGTGTACATATAATGAAATAATATATATATTGCATAGTTTACGTTATTATGATTTATGTTTTGATATAAGGCAGCTACCGTGGTGCTGTCATCCTATACTATTATCATAAACTATCGAGATAACTTGATGATGAATCTATATTACAAGTTATGTTAGTGGCTGGTTACCCATATAGCCATAGCAGACGGATGCCAACGTGAAGTAGAAGGCATACACCCCAATAATGTTTGGGCTAGCCGTTATTATAATGCGACTATGTGGATAATAAAACAAGAAGTCCTAAACTTCATATATTAAGTTGAAATAAATTATTGCGAATCTGATTAGAATATCCACATATCCTATAAACAGAGCGTGAATGCTAAGTTCTTTCCGGTCATTTTTACGATACTGATACTGTTCAAAAAATTTCAACCTGCTATTCAGATATAAGAGGGCCTCAACCACAAAAGTGGCAGAATTAGGGAGTGCGATTTGAAGAGGGAGTAGTAGACTGACCCCTACTGGAAATAGATATTGATCGTTGCTCAACTTATTATCCAGTATGTGCTGACCGGAATAATTATGCTTACAAATTAAGTTTCGAGGATCAGAATGGTACCTTCATTTTTACTGTACTCTTCTGACTCTCATATGCCATCATGTCAAAATCATATTCCCATCATATATACGTAAACTGCCTTCATTCTAAAATATCTGTCGAACTCTTAAAGTTTGTCGATCCCCCTGAATTCGTCATATTAGGCAATACGTGTCGCAGATCAAGTACCAGCAAATAGGGTCTCTTGTGTAGTAATTACGTAGTTATGCAATTAACAGTATTTAATAACAGTAGAACTACTGAATATAAAGTACTGGATGTCCAGAGTTTTTAGATTGTGAACAGTAAAACAGATAGAGATTATACCGAGCATATTACAAAGAGGTCGAATAGTGATGGAAGCCATGTAATAATATATGATGTAGAAGTTAATTGAGATATCAACCGAGCTGAGAAAGAAGTCATACCATCCGAAACTAGCTATATTGGTATATCTCATTGAATTGCCTTATGAACCTTCACGTGCACAATTCTTGAACGGTTGCGGTTGCGGTTGCGGTTGCTTGTCTGTGGCTCAACCGAAACCATCCAATGTCCAAATCAAACCCATTCTAACTAAATTAACGTCTCATACTTAACAATGTCCATAACCCCTAGTACCATCATCTTGGAGGTCGGCCCTATCTTCCTCCTACTACCCTCTGACTGCGGTCGCTGAGACTGTCCTTCCTTGCATAGCATGCTGATATTGCTTTTAACGCGGTGTTTAGGATCGCAGTTATTTCACGCTTCACTTTCTTACTGTTCGACATTTTGTTTATTTCCATATAGGCCACAAACGCAGGGGTTTTTGTCATGGGGATCCTGAAAAGTGCACTGTCGCTTTTGTCAGCGGATGTTCTTGATACGCGATTTGAACCACCTGGCGATGAGAAGAAACGACAACAGGCTGTAGTGTTGGCGGGGCCACCTCGATGGAAGACATTTGAGTTTTATTTCTACGGGGTCGTATTTGGAGTAGCAGTCCCATTGATGGTCAAGGCAGCGGTTGATGCCAGTAGCGGTAAGTGGTGGTCCGCCTCCGGTGGCTGTACTACGCCCAGGCGCGTAGTTCAATGTTGATGGGCGTCGAGAACTAACAACGGGGCAGAAACCAATCCAAATTACAGTCTTTATCAAGACAGATTACAGCCTGGATGGATATTTGGCAGGTTGGTAGATAATTCAGATATGCAGTATTCATCATTTAGGAATTATTTCCCATATTTATTGTTGGCGATAGGAGCGCATACGGCATTAAGAAACTTAGCTAATGGATTAAAAATCGAACGAACAAAGTTTGATGTAGGGTTTTGTGTAGTGTTCCTATCAGCTCTGCATGGATTGAATATTTTGAAGATTGGTGCATTGTTAGCTGTGAATTATCAGATTGCGAAAAAAATAAAAGACCGAAAATTAGCATATACATTGACTTGGGTATTTGGAATTGCTATTTTGTTTGCAAATGAATTGTTACAGGGATATCCATTAGGATGGTTCCACCCATCGTTGGTGTTTATAGACTCATATTCTGGATTAATGCCAAGGTGGGATGTTCATTTTAATTTTACCATGCTCCGAATGGTCAGTTTTAACATTGACTATTTGGATGCCAAAGTACGACCGTCTAGCCCACCATTGAGAAAGAGCAGTGACGTGGCAAAAGAAAGCGCTGGTGGGACTACCACTATACCACCTACGGTTACTGAAAGACAGAGGATAGAGACCTCTCGTCCTTTAGAGGAATACAACTGGTTAAATTACATCGCCTACACAACGTATGCCCCATTATATCTAGCAGGACCAATTGTTACATTCAATGACTTTATGTTTCAGACTCATACGACGCTAGTGTACTCGATTAATTTCAAGCGAATTTCACTATATGGTATTCGATTTGTTTTTTGCTTGTTGACAATGGAGCTCTTACTCCACTTTACATACGTTGTGGCAATTTCTCAAACCAGAGCATGGATAGGAGATTCTCCATTCCAGATCAGTATGATTGCATTATTTAATTTGAACGTGATTTGGTTGAAATTATTATTACCGTGGAGATTATTCCGGCTGTGGGCTATGATTGACCGGATTGATCCACCCGAGAACATGGTTCGGTGTGTAAACAACAACTATTCGGCTATTTTGTTCTGGCGTTCGTGGCATCGTTCATTCAACCGGTGGATCCTCCGGTATATTTATATTCCATTAGGGGGATCGAATCGATCGTTAGTGAATTCGCTGATAGTTTTCATGTTCGTAGCCATTTGGCATGATATTCAACTACGACTTCTCCTTTGGGGATGGCTCGTAGTGCTATTTATTCTTCCCGAAGTAGTCGCGAGTTTGTTGTTTCCCGCAAAGAAATGGGGATCCAACCCTATATATCGACATCTCTGTGCTGTTGCAGGGGTAGCAAATGTGTGGATGATGATGATTGCCAATCTTGTTGGTTTCTGCGTGGGACTGGACGGCGTTAGCGAGATGCTTCATGAGATGATCCATACGGCGGATGGGATCAAGTATGTGGTTCTATCGTCATTCTGTCTCTTTGTCGGAGTTCAGGTCATGTTTGAGTTCCGCGAAAGAGAGAAAAGGATGGGAATCAATCTAAAGTGTTAATATTTTGCCTGCCGCTGAGGATGTCTCTATGTTCCATATGCGTGGTCGGACAACAAGAAAAATTCGAAACGAGATGATATATAAAGTTCTAATTATTATTATTATATTTCTTTTTATATTCTCCTGGGGTTACAAGAGATTTGGTTCCATTTCGGAACATGCCAAATTTTTTTTTTCTCGATGCTGCTTCTAGGGCTCTAAACACAGTTTCTTGACCGTTGAATTCCGCGCCTTGTTTGGCTTCGTATACGACTGCCCAACCCTGCCGTAGCATTTCTTTGCTCACATTGCGACGTCCATTCCACTTCCATAGTTTCGCCTGACCAACTGTTCGTCCGTACTGATCATTTACAAGCGGTAGTACACGGATGTGTTTCCCGAGAATATAGCCCCGTAACCAGTCAAGAGCTTCAGATGACCATGGTTGTGCGGGTTTGCCAAAATGAGCAGCTTCGGGTGCATCCACTCCACATAGTCGAATATGAATCGTTTGACCCTTGAGACCTCTAGTGTTCGGTCTCGGCGCATGCCGTAACCATCCCCATCCACCTATGATCCCACCGGGAGTATGATAGAAATGAAAGTTGTCTGCATCTCCAACTGATGTCACATATCCGTAGAGCGTTCTTTTGCGAAAAAATGACTGGGGGATTTTATTTGAATTCGGGATTCTTCGTAAAAAGGACCGGTAAACATAGAATCCAAGTCCAAATGAGGAACATAAAATAGTGGTTGGAAGTAAAACTTCTGGTGAGAGAAACGATGGTGCTGCTGGAGGTGGTGAATCCGTTGTTGCGATTATATTATTTTCTGTACTTCTCGGCATTTCAAAGTCTCATGTCAGACCAAAGACTGGCTTGAGAACTTGAAGTGAAAATATCTCGCGTATAGGTTCGCGTGTGTAGTTCGTGAAGCTCACCTGGACTTAAACGGCTGTGTGGATCAGGGTTGGGGAATGACTTAGTATAGTTGTTGGGAGTGTACCTGTTGGTATTTATATATTAGAATTATTGAACTGGAGAGGAGGCGTAAGGGCAGTTGATAGATCCGTTGATGGGTGTCCGGGCAGAGTGGAATATTATTCTGCGCATGCTTTATAGCCAAGCCATAGCGAAGGTGCTGGCCTGACATTATTACATACATGCATGTGAGGTTAACCAAGATAAGATAAGGCTTAACTGTACCCCTGGGCATATGATAATTGTGATTAAGTTATTATTTAGAAATAGCGCGAACGCAACACTGACATATATTGTCTTCTGACAGACGATAGTGAGATTCAGCCGAAAGTGACGTGGTTCAAATAAAAAAGCAGTAGATTAGTTAAGTTATGATATACTGGCGAACAACGGTCTAAATAAACCACGGAGTTAGTAGTAAGTGTTAATACGGCTGATGCCCACCCTATTGCTGGTTCTCGACGTGGGGGCGTAGTCGATTGCAGATCAAAGAGATTTCTTATTATTTTGCTGAACGAGAAAAACGACAACGATTACTATTGTTATTTAAGACTACCTACTTGAATCTGCCAACACACATACTGCTGTATATATAGACTCTATGGCGATATCTCAATGATTATAACTGATTGCCCTCACAATGACCATATCATCTAATGACCCTTCACCGCAAGATGATAGTGGTACGACTGTGAGGAATAAAACAATCAGATCACGAATCCCACGGCAAATTAAAACCACGTTCGGATCCCCTTTCAGAGGCATTATCCATGATTTCACAGGAAGAATCCCTTATTACTTATCAGATTGGACTGATGCATGGAATTATAGAGTGATCCCGGCAGTAGTTTATATGTATTTTACAAATTTATTGCCTGCGATAGCATTTGCTCAAGATATGTTTGATAAAACTCACAACTCTTATGGTGTCAATGAGGTTCTGTTAGCATCTGCAATGGGTGGGATTGTGTTTGGGTTGTTTGGTGGTCAGCCTCTTTGCATCGTAGGGGTTACGGGCCCAATTGCAATTTTCAATTATACAGTGTATGAGATTATAAACCCCAAGGGAATACCATATTTTCCATTTATGGCTTGGATCTGTATTTGGTCCATGATTATGCATTTCATTATCGCTGCGTTAAACTGGGTTAATGGGCTGAGATATGTTACTAGATTCTCATGCGATATATTTGGATTCTTCATTAGTATTGTTTATATTCAGAAAGGTATACAGATATTGATTAGGGAGTTCGGTCCTGGAGGAGATGACGACAATAACATAAAAGCATACCTGGCAATTATTATTGCACTTTTAGTGTTGGTTTTTGGAATGTTGACAGTCATGATTGGTCAATATTCAACTCTTTTCAAGCATCCGTTAAGGAAGTTCTTTTCTGACTATGGCTTACCGTTGACAGTAGTGTTTTTCAGTGGATTTGCATTCTTCCCAGGACGTTTAGAGGGTGCTCATCTGAATAGATTAAATGTAGGGAATAGTTTTGTGCCTACTGCTACATCAGGGGGCCGTGTTCATGGATGGTTCATTCATTTCTGGAATATCGACGTAGGCGATGTTTTTCTCGCTATTCCGTTTGCACTATTATTGACAGCATTGTTCTTTTTTGATCATAATGTGTCTTCCCTGATTTGCCAAGGATCTGAGTTCCCTCTAAAAAAGCCTTCGGCATTCCACTGGGATTTCTTCTTATTAGGATTGACTACTGGAATTGCAGGCATTCTTGGTATTCCTGCCCCCAATGGGTTGATTCCTCAAGCACCGCTTCACACCATGAGTTTAAGTGTTTGGAAGTATAGAAGGAGAAACGAAAGAGGGCAGGATAAACGAGAGTTGGATGAGGCGACAAGGGCCAATAGAAGCAGAAGTGGGAGCAACGGTCAAGACGAAAACGAAAGCGACAGTGATACCTCCAAAAAATCAGTACTGCCAACAATCACAGCTCTAGAGCCATATATTGAGAGTGTAGTGGAGCAAAGATTTAGCAATTTTGTTCAAGGACTGTTGATTCTTGGGACCATGTCTGGGCCACTTCTAGTAGTCCTTGGATTGTTACCCAAGGGAGTCCTTGCGGGCCTGTTTTGGATGATGGGTATATCAGGTCTATTGAACAGTGGCATTACAGCTAAGCTAAACTACATTTTCGCAGACAAAGAGCATATAGACCCTCGAAATCCACTCAATGGGTGTAGAAAAAAGTATCTCTATCTGTTCGTCGCTATAGAATGTTTAGGAGCTGGGGCTGAGATAGCAATAACAGAAACAGTGGCGGCGGTAGGGTTCCCAGCCGTCTTAATTGGATTAGTTGGAGTTGGTCTTCTTCTTCCGAAGCTGATTCCTGAGCCAGAAATATCGATTTTGGATGGGCCCACAGGGTCCGAATTCATTTTGCAGAATCTATCGTCGTCAGTATGGAGTGAAAAACACGATTCCAACAGCGCTCCCGATACAAATATTTCGTCAGGACCTACTATTGCAGAGGACGAGACGACTGTTGAGTTGTTCCGGTTAGAGGAGGGCCATGGGCGAGCTAACAGCATATCAAGATTACGGAGGCGGAGCTATAATGAGAAGGAAACCTCCAAGCATTAATACATGTTTGATTTTCAGTCACGAACCATACAACGAGCCAAGTGTCTGGGCGGAGCTCAGCCGCCGGAGGCAGATAAGATATATCAGCAGTGGGACATTAATTTATTCAAAAGCGAGCGGCTTTTGTGGTGCGGTCATATAGTTCTAGATTAAGAGCGGAAAGGAAACAGGGGATATCCTGGCGCTCGTTGATCCAAAAGGTGATGAGATTTTCGAACTCAGCAGCCCAGGGGCTGTTCTCGATGCCAATGAACTTGTTCTTAGACTTCGGATCGGGGATGAAAGTGAGCGAGTCAGCGTCAGAGGTGGTAAAGATGGAGGTAGCACGAACCTTGCGATTCGGTAAAAGATCAACTTTATAGCCGAGAAGGGAATAGATAGCTTCTCTAAATTCTAAGGACTTCTTTGAAAACACTTCTTTGATTCGATCCATCCGTTTGTTTTGTTCTTGGACTGTACGCTCGAGCTGCTTTGATTCCTCACGGACACGATCAAGAGCCGACTTGGGGACGAGCGAATCTTCCGACAACCTCTGCGACTGTTTGCTCTGTAGTTGAGAAAGAAGTTCTTCGTTCTCCTTTCTGAGGGAAGTCAGCATGCTTGCCTTGACAGCCTCGTAACGAGAAGTGGGGTTATCGCGCAGTTCGAGGATTCGATGTTTGACAAGCTGCGATTTCGAAGCAGCGTCAATCTGTTGTCGAAGTGCTTCGATCTCTCGAGATAATTGGGATATCTTCTCTTGAGATTTGTCGATGTCATTCTGGAGGGTTCTGTTTTTACGAAGAGTGGATGAAAGTTGTTGAGAAAGTTGAGAATCAGAATTGTTGGTATCATCTGGTGATAAGATTCTTTTCTTATTCCGTAGGGGACTGTTCAACTGGACCACGAGCCCTTCTTTCTGCGCCAGTTCTTTACTAACTGTCGAAACTTCGGTCTTGTATTTATCAACTAAAGACTCTAATTCAGCAATCTTTGAGTCCTTTTCAGTATCGAGACTTTTCTTGTTGTCAAGAACGATAGATTCATTTTCATAAGCTTTCAACTGGTCTCGTAGAATGTGTGATTCCTTGATTGTGATCTCAACCTGTCGCTGATACCGCATTCTCTGCTGAGATTCCTTCTCTAGTCGGTCTTGATAGTCTTTTAGTTGGTCTTTCAAGTTTTGTAAATCTCGAGCTATGGCTAGTTCCAGCGAAGAATTGGTCGCTATCTGCTCTTCTAACTGGCCTACTTTAGATAGTAAATTGAGGTTTTCAATGCGAACATGCATCAGCTCGCGGACAATCTCTTCCGGAGAAGAGAATTTATCATCCTTCTCTAAGAATGACAGCCATTTATTTTTATCCTGTTGCAAATCGATTATTTGTAATTCCATCTCTGTAACTTGTCGTTGTAGGTCGTTCATGAATCTTACCTTTGTTTCAAGAACGCTTTTTTCCTGTTCAACAACATCTACTAATCGTTTATCCTTCTCTAAAGATTTTATATATTTGGTTTTCGACTCCAGCTGGGTTTCCAATGACCGCACATGTGAGAACTGCTCATTCAGCTCTCGTTTAAACAAATCTGTAGTGAGATCAAGGTCTGGCTCGTCATTTCCGAGATCACTATTAGCATCCCCACCATCTTCGTTTCTACGTCTCTTTTTTCCTCTTGCTGCTAGATCGTTCTTCAGTTCCATTATCGTTTCTTCATATTCGAGAATCTGCTGTTGTTTACCAAACAGCTCGCTCCTAGTTAGATCGAGTTCTTCTGTCACTCTCTGCACCGAACTCTCTAGTGTGGCATTCTTCAACTCCAGTTCGTTGATTTTCTTGTGATTATAAGCTCCTTCTTCTCTCAGCTGTGACTCGGCTTCCTCTAAGTTATCGTTCAAATCACTGACCTCTGCTCTCAGCTCATTATTCGACCTCTCCACACTCTCCAGCTTCCCGCCCAGCTCTTCCCTCACTTTGGCCAGAGAGTCCACCGTCTCTTTATGTTTGTTAAATAAAAATACTTGATCGGATTGTAACGCATCAGCCCGCTTCCCTTCCTCTTTCACCTTGGCTTCCAATTGTCGAACCTCCTTTTCGTGGAGTACCTTCTCTCTACTACTTTCCTCCTTCTCTAAGGCTAACTGGTACTTCAAAGTCTCTACTTGCTCTCTCCATGAATCACTATCAATCCAATCCATCTCTTCGTTATTCTACTCTACTGTTAGTCCTGGGTCTGCCTCAGACAGCTGGTTTCTGCCTATACCTGTGGCTCGCTCGCGAAGCGAAGGCCGCTTTGCTCATTTCGCTTTTAGCTGTCTCATACTCACATTTGGACTCGTAACAAAAGGCGAAGAGGCTGCTGCTGCCGGTAGCGCTTCCATGTTTTCTATTTCGGTGCGCCAATTATGTTAAATTCTAACAACCTTTAGGTCCCTGAAATTGAGATTTCAATGTATGTCTATCCTAATTGTTTATTTACATTCTTCTGCGCGTCTCGCTCGTCTAATAATTACTACCGCACATCACGCGGCTGCTAAAAATTTGACGCCTTCCACTACTGCTCTTTTTTTTTGATGTATTTATTCTTATATCAGTATACACTAGATGTTTGCAAAAAGTGGCTTTTGTATCTTTTGTTACCAGGCTATTTCAGGATTTGCCTAGCAGTGTGCATCAGGGTGCTTGAAGAAGTTGATGAGGTTTGTGAGACCTCTCACTTCACCATGCGAAGATCGTGTCCACTTTGTGTCCGCAATTCTTTCGCTATATGCTCATTGAGGAAGCACTCAAGGAAGAGGTGTGAGATTGACTGAGTAGTGCCACACGCGCATCTTACTTCAGGGGCGCCGTCGTTCCTCCAACCGCCGACATACTCGGATCCTATTCGAGCATGCTCTGCTCGGAATTGGATGACTCGGCTTAGAATTGCTCGCGGAATACTCAAGAGTATTCTCGCTAGTTTGAGTTGTTTGGGTGAGGTGGTAACGCGAAAGGTCGGCTCTATAGTTCTATAGTGCTGATCGACGCGAATGCGGTTCTCGCCACTTCTTTGAGTAAGGTTGGTGAGGAGTATCTCTTTGATTTTGGGAGTGAGATTCGGAGTGGGCTCCGATTCTTCAGCTGCCCGCTCGGCCTAGGGATGTATGGGACGTACCGTGGCAGGCGCGGAAAGAGGAGGGAGCGGACTCGTGTCAGCTAAATTCTGATTCCATCGTGCGACCTGATGTGTGAAGGTGCGTTGTAGCTGGAGATATATTGGGGGTATGCCAGGTTCGGCTTGTAAGACCGCGATTGGCGTGGATGGTAAGGCCCCTAGGGCTTTGCAGCGGGCTATGTTTTGGAACTTTTTCCATTTGTGATTGTTGGTGGGGAGTGCAGCGATGCCACCACTCTTGGAGGCCGTTGGTTATCAAGGGTAGGATACAAGCTGTGTAGAGGTGTCTCATTGCGGTGGCCGAAATTCCGGGGCCATGGCCAAATAGGCAGCCTGTTGCGCTCGGGTTGTGGCCATCTTAATGTGCTTTGAGAATCTTAGTTTGTAGTCTAAATGGATTCCAAGGAGTTTCACAACCATATCCACTTCTTAAGGACAAGCCTTGGAATGGATTTCAACAGCAGAACTGGAAACGGCTTTGAGTAGCGGCACGTCAGGAATCGGTTTGTGACGCTCACCCGTGTTCTCCTGCCCAGATACTGTTCTGGATATTTTGCTATTTACATTGCTCTCGCTCCAGCGGCTAGGTTCCTTTTAGGCTCGTGTCTTGCATATGGGGAGGCAGGAATCGCCTGGCGCTTTATTCCCTAGTCTGCTCAAATCCACTGCTTAGATGAAATAACGATATTGGCTAATAGTTCAAACGTCTTGGCATTATGCTATTCAGTTTAGCCATACAATATATAGTAAAACCATGAGACGAGTCCACATGAACCGAGGAATGAACGTGTGTAGACATCTGAACATGAAGTAATAAAAAAGCTGATCTTGAAGGCTCCAGTTTCCTTTTCAAACTGCTGCTTTCTCTTGATCCTCATTACTGTTACCGTACGTGCTTTTATTGATATGTAAGGGTCAATCAACAGGAGCATATCGTGCTCGTTAACGATCTTAATGACAATTATTGCTATAATTTAATAAATAAGAAAAGAAGAACAAAAAAATACAGAAACACATACAGTATAACGGCACCAATTCAAACCCAAACTCAACGTTGGGCTCCTCTTCTCCAACGTCTGCGTTCGTCATTCCGTCTCACCGATGCTTCCTGTAGTCTGAACATCTCATCAAAAGATCATTCAAGTGAGATTTGGCTCAGAATCTCAATCTCTTCCTCCGGATTCTGATTATTACCAAATGAATTACCGGGAATCGTAAAATTCTGACGAAGTCCTTCGGCATTGACCACATTTACCACCGGAATCCCTTCGTTCAGTGTAAACTCTACTACGGCGCTTTGTGGGGCAAAGGAACACGCTCAAGAGGTGGATTTGGAACTTGACGAGTTCGGGGGCGGTCGTTAACCGGTTGTCGATCTTCTTGGAAATAGAGATCGAAATTTATGCGATGTAACTGCATTGTCAGAAGGCTTGAGCTTTGCCGTTCGATTCCATCCGTCCGTTCATTGAAGAACATGTTGACAGACAGGACGGCCTGCACTTGGTGACCAAGGTCGTTGACAGCATTAGATAACCACACTCCAACCTTTCGGTTCAAAATTTCGGTCATTTGCGAATTAGCCACTTCCACAACTAAATTTGGAATAACTTCTTCGGGAAAGTTGGCGTGCGTTCTTTCTGATACCACCAAACTACCATATGCCCTAATTATACTACCGTTCTGGCATATGACGGCAGAATCACCGCGAGCCATGACTAGATCACGCACACGATCCATCCCAATTAAGAAACCTTGCAGCACATTAGAGAGTATCCGATGAGTTTCCAATTGGACCATTTCAAACACTGAATAGCCGGGTAGAAAAGGGGCCTGGAAATCGATTCTGAGCCTTGAGTTTATTATTCTCTGACAGACCTTTTCAAGGTACTTTTGGTCGTCGGATCTAATGATAAGAACGCCGCCTGGGGGCGGATTATCCTGGTCTTTCAAACGAGCTACAATGAATGAGCCAAGAGTGTGCGGGTCACTATACTCAGCGGAATCAATGATTTCTTTATCGTGAAGAAATGAAAACTCGTCGCTATCGTTAGGCATGTACAATTTGGACGACATGGTGGGAATCTGACTATTTTTATTTTCTGGTGTAGTGTAGAAGGATTAGTAGTTTTATGACCATCCTCTTCGAGTTTTTATGAGAACAGAAATCGGTGCAATCCCTAGATTAAAAGCGTGTGGCAAATTGTTTATGACACAATTTGGAGTGTGATTTATGACAGGAAATACTGCCCTTGCTTCAAAATTCAATAGAATCATATTCTGTAAACCGCTGTTAGGTCAAACTGAACGCTGGGGCCATCTAAGCCGTCAAGCATTCACAGATTCCTGATTACTCCAAATTTGAAATCTCCGCCATTAAGTAGTCAGCCCTCTGGCCATTGTTCAGGACCGATTTCTATTTGAAACAACTTTGACACAACTAAACAGATATAATGATACATTTATTTATGAGGATAAGCGAGACGAACATAAAGAGAGTTATTATAGTATGAAGCCAAGTTTGTCTCCATAGTCTATGGCGGTGTAGTTGGTTGCAGCCCAATCATGACAGGCCTTCAGTAGTCGTTCTAACTTAGGGACTGTCTGCGCTGGCGGTCCGTGGACGTATACTGTGATGTCATCGACATACCCGATGGCTCCGCCCAGATGTTTAATTTTGCGGTACAGAGGAGTTGTGTATAGTAAAAAGAGCAGTGGGGATACTGGAGATCCTTGATAGGTTCCTGTGTTGATTGGTACCGAAGGGGCCAGTTGCCCGTCGACGAGGATTCAGATGGAGGGCGGCATCAGGTGCCGAGTATCCTTGGCGGCTACCATACTGTTCGCGAGGTAATATTGTTCGGGTCAGAAAGGTGAGACGAGTGTTTGATGATCTTCTCGAGTAGCTTTCCCATGGTGTTCAGAAGCGATATAGGGCAGTACGCCTTTACGGCGTCATAGCGTGGCTTACCGTGTTTGCGCAGTACCATCTCTGTTGCTGTTCTCCTGGCTTTAGGATGGTATCCCAGGTGTACACATGATCTGTAGAGAGTGGAGAGCAGACTCTGAAAAGGCACGCAGAGGCAACTTTTCTGGATCGCAATCGTCTTGATTTGGTCGAGGCCGGGGGCCTTTGTAGAGCTCATTTCGCTGAGTGCCTGTTGAATTTCGCTGCCCTTAAAGGGGGGCCAGTTCCGGTCGAGAGCCACCGGGGGAGGTCTCTCCGCTAATGGCGGGGCCCGAGGGAATAGGCCTTCTCTAAGGCGCGCAACCTTCTCGTCTCGTGTCTTAGTGTGAAGCCCATCTTCACATAGCAGGTTAGGGACGTTTTGTGGACAATGGACTGATTTTCTGTATTTAGCGGCGGTGGGCCGAGATTAGTGAGAAACTCTTCCCAGCGCTTCTTTCGTTGTTTTTCAATGTGCCTATTAAACTCCTTCCTCGCTTCTACTCAGTTAGTTTGGTCCTGGATATCATTCGCTCTTAGGATCCGTAGTTTGTGGTACTCCTCCGTCAATTCCTGGCACCACCATCGCTTAGTCCTAGCAGTTATTCGTAATTTGTGGGCGCAGGTTTCCAAAGCCTCCTGGATGCCGCTGGTGAGCAGGTCAGCCACGAGGTCAATGCCAGTCTGGGGGTGTCTTTTTGAGGTCAGGCTCCTGTAATAATAGAATATCAGCTTTTTCTATTATTCACATGTTTAGGATAGTTTCGGTGTTGGAATTGACAATTCAGTTGTATTATTTTTAAGTTGTGGCTTAACATGACATAATGTCAGTTGGGTCTGGTTGTGTTTCGCCTCTGTCCTCGGATGGCTGATTCATCTGAGTATTAGATTTTCGCTTAGGATCGTATTTGATGATTCTGTAGATATTTACACCGTCTCCGATGGTGTATCGTCTGTAGTGATGGTAGTCTTCCAGGGAGCGGAAGGCGATAAGCGCCGACTCGTTGGTGTTATAAACCAGTAGGGGCCGGGAAGTGGTGGCGAGTTTCAGGCTGACGTCTCGGTTGGCCCTCTCGAGACCCTGTTGTAGTTGTTCCATTGTATAGTCCATGCTGACTCCGTCGATAATGGCTTGATGCCATGCGTCGGAGCTAGCCACCCCACATTGGTCATTTACTGCGTGGATCCAGTCGAAATAATTGTCTCCAGTCGAAATAATTGTCTTGGAATGTTTCTTCCTTATGTTTGGTCTTGATGAGGAGATTTCCTCCTCTGGTGATATTAAGTCCGTAGACAAACTCCCTAGAGGCTTTTTCCTCAATTATCTTTTTGAGGAACTCTCTTTCGAGGTCTTGGTCGGGGATTTCTTGGAGTTTTACGAGCATGTAGTGAATGGCACCCGCTGACGGGTGTGTTTTCTTGGTGACTGTTACTGGCTGAGCGGCTTTCTTACTGGCTATGGCAGCGTAGGAGCTTCTCGGCCTGGCCACCGAGAGGGCGGGTGTCTTCTCTGCGAGGCGAGGAGGGGTGTTTTCACAACCATCTTCTTTCGAAGGATGATGTTGTCAGCCCGAAGGGCAGCGATGTCAGTCCTGGCATCATTGAGATGTTTAGTTTGTTTGGAGTTTGGACTTCAGGGACTTGAGGGTCGATACTTCGGCCTCAAGGTTCGTTACTTGGGTCCTAAGACTTCGGTCTGGAGGGTCTGCATTTGCATGTTTTGGTTGAATAGGAGGCTCATCTGTTCTTTGAGATGGGCCAAGTCGTCCTCCTGTTGGTTTAGTCGCTCCGCGATGGCTGGAGAACAGTCCATGGGCTCTTCGTTGTCGCTATCATCGACATAAGCAAATTCTTAACCAACTTGGTGGGGGAAAGTCTCACCTTGTCGAGTTCTGTCATGTGAACGTTTGCGCGGACGGAGTTTTTGGTGGAACTGGTTGTTCCATTGCCTTTAGTACTTCTCAATCTAGAGGAGATAGCCTCAGTTGGCCTATGAGGGTCGGGAATCTGGTTAATTCTCGGCTCCTTAGTACCCCCTTCTGACATCGTGAAGAAGTTTTCATAAACCATTCTCATATATATATATATATATTTTTTTTATATATTTATTCTTATATCAGTATACACTATTAAGATGTTTGCGTTACCATTCTCACGTGATTTGTTACCCGTTAAAACGATATATTGTTGCCATACCAGGTACCTGACAGCAGATGTCAGCGTTAGCAGCAGTTCAGCCGATGATGACGATTCTACGTACAATCACATAACCACTACTACAACAACTACCGCGCCATCAGCCAGATCCGGACCGAATTCGTTTGCGAACCGCATATACAACCAAAGACCAGAAGAGCAAAATGTCTGCCCAAATGTAAGTGGTCCCCCTGGTCTGCCTCTGGCAGCTTAGCTCCGCCTAGTCCGCTTTGCTCGGTTATATGGTCCACAGCGGACTCATGGTACTCCCTATACACACACGCCCCACAGGAGTATGAGTCTGGCAGAGCCCAGTCGCCGGAGGCAGAGCCCCCTCCATTGTGTCCCGGCTCAGCTAACAGATCACAGCCCCAGAAGCTTTCGGTTGCTTGAAGAGCTCGAGAAAGGCGAGAAAGGTCTTGGATCCGAGTCGTGCTCACTTGGACTTGCGGACAGCGATGATATTAATATGACGTACTGGAATGGAACCATTCTTGGGCCACCCCATAGTACTCATGAGAACCGTATATATAGCCTCAGTCTTGAGGCTGGGCCCGAGTACCCTGAGAAGCCTCCTCTTGTCAAGTTCATATCTAAGGTCAATGCCCCGTATATCAACCAGGAGACCGGTGTGGTTTACCCCGATCTTGTTCCATGTCTTGCTAAATGGAAGAGGTCCAATACTATGGAAACGGTTCTAATTGAACTACGTAGAGAGCTGGCTTCTCCTTCTAATAGAAAGCTTCCTCAGCCTGCAGAGGGATCTACTTTTTAAGCGATGCTCACTCTCGCGCAGGTGCTGAATCTGACGCCTAGCCGTGTTTGTTTATCGTCTTCTTTCTGTCTGCCTAAATTTTTTTTGCATGTAGTTTCTATATAAAAACTCGTTTATCCCGCTTGTTTGTTAGCCTCGGGCGGCTGGGCTCTGCCCAGACCCGTTGCACGCTTCGCTCGCTCGTGGGAATCAGCGATCGGGAATCTCTCGTAACACAGAGGCAGTCACTTCTGAAAACCCCAGTGGCATGACTACGGAGTCAGATGGATGATTCGTTTCAAAACTAGTGACCTCCACTAGACGGGAATGCCCTCCTTTGGTCTGGCAGCTGGGAAGTCTGTTAGGGCCATAATCACCGTTATACTGCTGAAAGGAGTCATCATCCACTTACGCTCGAAAGACTCTCATGAACGGGGTACAAACGATCTTCTCGTTAAAGATCCCACACTCGTACTGCGTCAGCTCCTTCAGAGGGCAGTCCTCTGGGATCCTGATTTTGTCTCTGGACAGAACGGCAATGGGTGGTGCCATGTGAATGGGCTGCTAGCTTATAGCTCTGACAACCGGTTGCTGTTCAAAGAGAGATATTGGACCCTTAATATGCCAGACTACAACATTTGAATGGTCACGATCTGTTAATGGCATATGAGAGAAGTCAAGCCTGCATATCACACACTAAATGGCCCAAAAGGGGTATACCAGAGAATCAGGGGGGACTAGACGAAAAAAAACAGTCGTTCTGCACTTTATCAGTGAATGATTTCATATTTAATATAAGAGGAAGAAGAGGAAGGAGGGTAGTCGGTGTATGTATCAGGCAGCACTGCTTGACCTCTAGTGATTGAGCTCTTCTCCATTGCCCACTGCTAGCTCTAGCTTTTGAACTTACTCGAAGAGCGCTCGGCTTCACAGAACTACCTATGTGAGCTACGGGTCTGGGCATTCCAGCCGCCAGAGGTAGACATGGGGTTGCGATGGAGAGATTAAGAGGAGAGAGAAAGAGCAGACAAAATGCGAAGAAGTCACATGACTGTGACAGGCATGAAAAGTGTAATGAAATAGATCCGCTTTTGATCACCGTTGAATCGTCATTTTCACATTTCACTCTTTTTATTGGATTTATACCGACAATTGTATTTCTGATTCACCGATCAGAAACTCTCAATATGTCTGGTAGTCTCCCAGATTTAGTGCCGTACCCGAATCAACAGATCCTGAAAAGTTTAGATCAGAGATCGTTTGATTCGGCCATTTCCAGCTGGGCAACTTTGGCCCTCTTCTATGCGAATACAAAGAGCCATGAATACCCTCGCAGCTTGACTACGTTTATAGACTCATATATCCGTGAGTCTGCTAATGAGAGTAAAAGAATGGGTAGGAGTGGTGATCGTAATAAACGAAAAGGTAAAGCAAAGGATGTCCCTGTTTCAACATCTGAATCAGTTTTAAGATCTGCGGTATTTTCTCTAGTCACCGAGAAGCATGTTATTTCAAATCCGAGTCCTGAGCTCCTATGGGAGTTTGTCTCATTATATGGACCTATGAATGTTCACACGACTGTACAATTCGTCAAGCATGTTCAGAGCACTACTCCTGTGATTTTGTTAAAGATTAGCAGGCTGGCTCTACACCTGATTAGTAAAAGTGGAAATGATAGTGAATCTGAAGGTGATGACAGTGACAAGGAAACTCAGATCTTGCAAACAATTGGCGTTCTTATAAGTGATGGAGAATTAGCAAAACAACTACTCACTGATAATTGGTATGCAGTGTTATTTTCTTATGAAACCGAATTGGCGACAAAGATCATCACTTTATGCCAGAGTGGGGTATCTTCTGCTTCACATGGCTCCTCATTCGATATTTCTGTGGGCTCGGCAGATGTAGCTGTTCTACTTGAGTTATTTCCAGATCTCTCTTTAAAGGCTGCTTCAAAAGTACTGAATTCACATTCCAGCGTTGAAACGGCATCTGCCTACCTGTTAGAGAACCCAGATATTATCCAAGAGTTAGAAGAAGACGCTCATGAGGACTCCGACGATGAAGAAGAGCTTAAACGATACCAACCATTGGCGAATAAGGTGAATAAAACAATTAAACCTGGTAATCCAGACACTGCCGCATTAGAAGCAACTCTGCGGCTAATCTACGAAGCAGATGAGGACGAGCGAGACGATACGTATGATGATGTGCCCCATACGGAAGAAGAGGCAGCAAGTACGGTAGCACTAATGAAGATAGAGAAGCAGCTTTGGCAGATTTATAACAGTACACCTGAAGCATTTAAAAGGGAATTTCGAAAAAACAAACAACGAGCAGACATAAAGAAAATCACTAGCTGGACAGACGAACAGATCGAAGGATGGGCCCGGATTCTTGAAAAGAACCCCCGTCGAAGAGCATACCTTGAAGAGAGGTTCATGTTCCAAGGAAACCTCCCTCACATGAGACATGCAGCTTTAGCAAGAATTAAAACCAGTGATAATGGCTCGTTATCGGCGTCAGCCACTGAAGATGACACTGATCACCAGGATTCGGGTGACGAGACTCCTTTTCCTCCTCCTCCTTCTTCTTCTTCGCCGGGGTTGTCTTCCCAACCCCCTCCGCACCAACCGCATACAACCAATCCAAACCGATTCAAACTACAAACCAGAAATCAGCGACAGCGGTCAGACAAATATAAATCAATTCAGCGACAAAGGCAAAAAGACAAGCATACCAAAAAGATGGGACTGGAGTAGTCATAGCCGATCTTCGCTCGCGTACGGAGATAGTGGAACACGGTGACAATAATATTCTCGCTTACGCAAAACAAGCCTAATCTCTCCTTGGAGCGTCTGAAACGAATATAGTGAAATAAATTAAATGCTATATATATACCTTTTATTTAGAGCTCTTCTTTCTCTTTGTAGCTTTTTCCAATTCATCCCACATTTCATCAGCTTCTATTTCATCTTCTTCGACTACTTCGCCAGCTCTACGCTTGAGCTTTTTGCTCTCATCAGCAAGCTCTTCATCGTCTAATATCCATACATCGGAAATGTGTGTACCAACATATATCTTGGCCACAGACTCTCTGCTGCTAATGTTATAGATCCGTAAATATCTATCAAGACCGCCTGCTGCTAACAATTCATTTTTATATGAATGCAATGCTTGAATACTGCCTGTAGGTCCAGAGTATTTGCCGCCATTTGCGTTCTTTTTAAAGTCGAAGTAGGTTATACCTGACCTGTCATCTGTGTAGATGATGCTATGATCGTTATTTCCTGCACAGACTACTTTTAATTGAATGTCCACTTCTTTTCGACTTGACCCAGTAACTCCAGTGACACCTGCACGATCGCCCATGGTACTGCTGTTGATAGTGTTGTTCTCGCCAACCTTGGATTCAGATATAGGTCTCATCTGTGTCGAGGGACTATATTGGCGAATATATCCATCTCCAGTTAATGTCAACAATCGTGATTCAAGTTTTGCGGCATCTTTCTTGGATTGCTCAGTGAACCAGAATAAGTTGTTGATGGTGATCGGCAACTCCAGATCCAATCTATCGTTCTTTACATTCTTGGCCTTCCAAGTTTGAGCGAGCGTTAAGCTGGAAAAGTTCATCTTGACAACGGTGAGATTCACTTGCTTACCCCCGTAAGCAAATACTCCATCGTCATAAGGACTGGCTTTGAAGATTGAAATCGGTAATGTAGGTTTCGCTGGCAGATTTTCTCCGCTATCCCCGTTCTGAGTCGTTTTTCTGTTTCGTGCGTATCTATTCTGCCCTTTCAAAGTCGCTGTATCAATACCACCCCACGCAACCTCCTTCATCTCAAAAGTATCCAACTCATACATCAGCACACTTCCATTGCTAGTACAGCTAACTAGAGCATTCTTCTCAACGAGCAAATCTAAACCAACAATAAACGGATCATTAGATAACAAACTACTCGTTGATTTTTTTTCAAAGTCTTCTTCTTCTTCTTCACCTTCAGCATTTGCCACAGGAAAATCCCACGTCTTTATCTCGTCGTACTTTTCATCGGCGTCGTAAAGTTCCACCGAGCCACTTCGCCTGGCCACAGCTACCAGTTTATGTCCGCTTTCCTTTGATTTAAAAACCAATAACCGATCGATGCAATTTTTTCGTCCTTTACTAGCAAAGGTTTCACTTTCTATCACTTGTGGAGCGTCTTTCAGTGAAGTATCTGTTCCATGAGGGAACACAAACTCTGCAGACCAGTTAGCTCCTCTCCTCTCCCTTCTTCTCCAATCGTCCTACACTCACCCTTGAAACTCCCGCTATCCTCCGATGCAACTAGAACCCTCATATTCTGATTTTTTATACAAAAGCCTGGTCAGTCGTACTTGTCTTCTGTCACTATGCTATGTTTTCACCAGCTCTGGTCAGAAAAACATAAATTTCATGTCGATCACTCTGTGCGATATGAACAGCCGCGCACATGCAGGGTCCGCCTGGGCCAGAGCGGCTCCGCTCAGACGTTCAGATCATGTATAGGACTGCCACACGTTTGCCATGAAAATTACAATGGCCGGGAATTGAGGGTACGCGATGCCGCCGATCTGAACAAACAATAGTATAGTAGTACACTTTATTCATAAGTTACGTAGTAGTGCTAGCTCTATTCTTCATTGTCTATGGCCTCTTCACGACTGCGAGATGAGTTAGTATCCATATAGGCTGTACAGGAGGGAAGAAGGAGTATGAATAATAGGGGTACTGGTTATCCTGGGATATTACAATGAAGCTCCATACAGCGGAATATTTAAGGGCCTGGGCACAGCCCAGTAGCTGGGTAGAGGGCGGACTTACCGTTGTTCGGCAGAGACGACAGCCATACATTGGAACTCGCTGGAATAAGATGCTTTCCAGAAACGGACCTTGCCATCATCGCCAGCAGATGCAAGAATAGTACCTGGGTAGTTAGCATACAGGGCCATTTTTGGCAGTGTTTTTCGAGGAGACAGACTGGACTAAGTACTTACCAGTGAGGTTCCATGAAACACGCCAGACTTCACCATGATGGTCATCGAACTGTGATAGGAGCTCAACATTAAGAGCAGTTGGTACTCTTGGCACGGAACCATCGTCATCGTCATCATCACCTGCATTGTCGTCGTCCATGACGCTGCTGCCTCCAGCTATCGAAGCAGAGTCATTGATGTTGGCCGCAGCGGTAATTTTGAAGATCCGAACATAGCCATCTTTAGAAGCAGTGGCAATCAGTTGATAGCCTCGCCCCATGGATGGGGCCCATGCGACGTCTCGAATAAGGCCTTTATGTTCAGCCAGTTGAGCCACCCGGGTGTATTTACCTAAATGATCCCGCTGATAAATAAATGCATCCTCAAGGACACAAGCAACGATATATTCTTTGAAAAACATCGATGGGCACCAAGAAAGTGCAAAACTAGACTGTAATTGGCGAGCCACAGGATTTGTTAGCATATTGACCTCCGTGGAAGTAGTCCAGAATGCCATCGTGTTCGGATCCATGGCTTCATGGATTCTGAATACACCATCTGATCCTATTGACGCCAACTTCAAACCTAAATGACTAGGAGCAAATTCAATATCGTATAAGGGTCCCCTGAAATCTAAAATAATATGCTTGCGTTTCCAGCGACGACCGCTGTTTGTTGGTTCACGAGGGTCTTCTTCAAATATTCTGACTGTGGCATCATGGGAACAGGATGCTAGTAATTGGCCGAATTCAGGGCCTGCCCATGTGACCTTGACAACGGCAGAGTCATGGGCTTTCCAAGAATCACACAGCTCCCAGCCATTCGCTGTTTTATCAAATACCTTAATATGATGGTCGGCCGAGCAGGTTGCTAGTCGTTTCCCATAGAAATCTACCTCACTTATTAGATTCTTCTCTGTCAGAGTCTTGCCGCCATCGGCTGGGCTCCGCCCAGTCCCGTTGTTCGAGCTCCGGTCGAAATCATGGTTTCACTCAGTACATACCGTAAGCAACATCGTGGATTAGATCCTCATGGCCAGCGATAAAAGGTTTCATATTTTGCCCAGTTTTGACAGCACTTGGTGATGCGATCCGACATTAGCTGTACGAAATTCTATGGACTCTTGAAGCGGCTCTCGCGGCTCTTAATAGTGCCATCGGTAGGAGCATAATCATAAACACAACTTCCTTATGGGGGATATATATTCAGTTCCTCATGAGCTTATGGCCCATAACACAACGCATTAGTTACATATAAAAGTTGGAATATGGGTCTGCTTTATCCTTCTTAACTTTAATTTAGGCATCTCGAAATTGAACTTGTTCCTAGTATTATGGACCGGAACTTGGCTGCACCCCAACGACGAAGTATTAGTACTGTAGGCACTGGGATCTCCGAGCTGTGTTTACCTATAGATGTCGAAAGTCCACCTCCTTATGAGAAGTCGTCAAGTATACGAACCAACTGCAAAGTCCAAAATTGGAACTTAGGGCCTATTTCTACGCCGATGCCAGTTCACCTAGGTTCATATCGTACGGTTGAGCCATATACTGGTCCTTCCAGGCCACCATCACCCCAAATATCAGACAAGATCAAACCACATAATCAACAACTGACAAAATGGCCTGCTAGAAGACGTGCTATAATTGGCGACCTCATACTTATAATTGGGACGATAGTATTAGCGATAGGATGTACGATTGGATTGGTCGTGCATTTCAAAAGCGAGTGATAAACATAGAAAGTAGTGATATGGCAGCTGGCATAATATGCTATATATATATGATCTAAATATTTATGAAAAGAAATTTGTAATTTCGGTGTTCTTCATAAGATAAACTATCTCTTTATGGGAATCAGAAATCTTAGATATCCATAACACGATGGAACCAGTATATAAGTAATACGTTCTAGTTAAGATTTAGAATCTGAAGAAAGAAGGAATAAAACAAGATAATGTTCATTTTTGCAAGCTTGTTTGGGAGCCCTGCTCCTGCTCCTGCTCCTGCTCCCGCTCCCGCTCCCGCTCCTGCCTACTCTGAACATGGCACTCCACCTCCAAGATATGACAACTTTGTAAAGGCCAATAGAGAAGGAAATAATAACCCACTTCCAGTTTTTCCACCCCGAGCGATGATCAAGAATACCTCTCAGAAAGGTAGTAGTAGTGCCCCAACCACTGTCGCTCCATCAGTACGACAGAATGTACCACAGCAGAGTAGTAGTCGTAGTGTTGCAAGCACTAGCAATGTCGCAAGCACTGGTCATAGAGCAAGAATTAGTCATAGTGCAACTACTAGTAATGCCGCAAATACTAGACCTGTCGTTACTAATGCAAATGAACTTCCTCCACCTGTTCAAAATGCACCACCACAAATCAACTATCACCTGGAGCGTTGTGGGGAAGAAACTTGTTTTTGTTTTATTTCTGTCCTGCTCCTCTTATGTTTGATGCTTCCCGTATGTTTTCTCATCCTTGCCCATTCTCCAGGTACCGCGAAAAATAATACTACAAGTAACGTAACAGCACGTACTACTACTTATATATTGAGACAAACAAGATAAGATAATTTTAATATAGTATCCCTTGCCCTTATCATAAGAACAGAGGCATTTGAATCACAAAGCCCCATAGAATGTGCTAACGCACCATCACTTTTACTTATCGTTTGTCTCTCGCGTCAAGATAGGTATATATTTAATAGAAGCAGTAGTGGTTCGTTTCCTTTTTGCTAGAATTATTTACCGCCTGATTTTGGTCCGAATAACGCGTTCGCGACATCATGCGTACCAAAAATGAGCGGCTGATATCACGCGTAATCTACGCGCGGTACCAAGTACTTTTCGACTCAAATTTACGTGTAATGTCTTTACAAGTTAGAAACCACCCACTCTTTTTCTCTCCTTTTTTTATCATTTCCTTTTGATTTCCCATTTAATCGCTCTAGTGTTCGAAGGTTGAATTAAGATCTCCGACAAGAGATATAGTCAACAGTCATTCGTTTTGTTTACTTCTTTTTGTTCTTTAGTGGTAGTGGTGTCGCGTAGTAATTGCTGTGTTTTCTACCTCTTCCCGTTTACTTTCTAGCATCTCTTGTTGACCACACAGCTGTCGTTACTCTCACTAGTCAGTTATTGACGTTCTCTACAATGGATCAATTCCCCCCTTCCTCTCCTCCTGAAACATCTGCTTCTACCGCTAGACGGAAGCATCGCCATGAACAAATAGATATGGCTCGTATTCATCAGAAATTACTAGGTAATAATCTCAAAGATTCATTCCGTAACTCAGGGTTATTACCTGCGTTCGTTCCCAGCGACGTAGTAAACAAAACTAAAACCAAAAGTCATGGCGATTTACCAATCAAAATTCATGAAGATACTGGTCCATCTTCCCCCTCTATGGCTGGATCTAATAACAACACTGTCGCTCGAATGGGTATGTTCTATCCAACTCCAGATCCATCTTCAACTGTAGGGGATAGATCGTCATCACCTTCTCCCTCGAAGGATGGAAACTCTAGTTGTAATACTAATCCGGTTCCTTCGCGTAATAGCTACTTACCTACATTCGCTCCATCTACCGCGCAAGAACAATCGTTCACAATCAGATCGCCTCTTTCAACCGTCGCGTTAGTTCGGTTACCAACATCGGGAACGACCGTTACAATAGGAAGATCGTCTCAATCGTGTGATGTAGCCCTTTCCAGGAAAAACAAACTTGTTTCAAGAGTTCATGCTAGTGTGCATTATGATTCTTCAACAGCGAGTTTAGCAATAGAATGTTTAGGATGGAACGGCTTGACTGTAGTGGTGCCATTCTATGAGAAAAAGATTGACGAGGGTATTCTTCACGACGGATATCCAATGTCTACGGGAACTTCAGATTATGATGTGCGCAAAGGACATGGCATAGAGGTAGAATATGTTCCAGGCATCACTATTGATATTAGGGGAGAACGAGCACTACTTGAAGTTATTGACGATGATGCCGGTGATGATACTGAAGATGAGCTATTATCATCGTCCCAAGTTAATACAAAGCCGTCCACCCCTCAACCCGAGTTGCCGCCAAACGGAGTGGGGACAGAAAAAACGTCAAATAATGGCAAAGTAAATCATTCTCCAGCGAGAAACGTAGTAGAAACTAATAGGGACGGTGGTCATGATTTGCAAGAAAGCGTTCAAGAGAATCATGAACACCAGCCATCGACTCCAAATTGTCCTGATACGCCATTACATGATGGCATATTTTCAGCTGAAGCTGCTCAATTAACAACTCCTATACCTGTTTCCGAAGTTGGCAGGTCAGATAATATTGGTGGAGTGCCACCATCATCGCCTCGTCTTGCACCTTCTACTCCATCGTTCAGAATGGCATCATCGCCTGTTCGAGAGGGGCTGCGTGAAGAAGTCAATGAGGGCTTTGTTGTAGGAGAGCAAGATTATCACGAAAAAATTCAACAGAAAGCTCTGGAACAGTTGCCAGTCCCAACACGACCTCTTGTAGACTGTGATGAATCACTCAACATTAAAAAAGAAGCAATTGAATCTCACAAACGAGCTGTTTCTGAAGAACCATCTAAGAAACGCAAAAAGGTAAGGCAAAATGAGGAGGAACCAGATCGCGACGTCCAGTTAGGTGAAGAAGAGATTCAGAAAATCGGTCACTTGGTAGCTAATAATCTGGCGTTTTCGAGATTATCGTCGACTCCAATCTCCACTCTACGAAAAGCATTGGGCGTTTTATCCAATGTGCCAAAAAGAACTCTTCGACAAATTCTATCTGATATCAAATGTGTGGGTATAATCCAGAGATCTGGCAAAGACGCAGCTGGAAAGCCACTGGAGGAGGAATATTATTACCTACCCGAGAATGATGACGACGAGCACAGAAGACTGATGCTTGAACAATCTCGCGGGCATGGTGGCCTTCGATCATGTAGACGACAACACAAACAGGTAAGTGCAAAGAAACCGAAGATCTGGATGAGACCTTTCCTAACAAATATCTAGTATTACTGGAAGAAGCCCTCAGGTCGATGAGAAAGAGAGGCCATGCTATTTTTTAAAAAATTTCTGCATACTTCTGTATTCTTCTATATTTTTTTTTTGAATCATTCTTCTGTTTTGTGCCGGGCTCTGCCTTCGGCGGCTGGGCTCTGCCCAGACCCGTAGCTCGCTTCGTTCGTTTTGCTGGTACCACCCACGGAGAAATCGAGCCATATATTACTTAAATACATCTAAGTCGATAAACAATCCAGTATCCTATCATCGATTATGCCTCTGCTATGGAGATATTTCTGAAGACCTACCACCAGTTGGACCTGTTCGTCGGTGCTCAGACTGGTGACGGCTATTTGAAGGATCGACGTCACACTGAAGTGATGATTGGAAATAAACGATTCAAAGTAAAGGTACGAAAAGAATCCCATGAGGAATTGGCAATCCATACGGTCGGTAATACCTCCATGGCCAGGAATGGTGTCGCCAAAGTCTTTGACTTGGAAGGTACGTTTAAGACCAGACGCAAAGAAGCCACCAAATGGGGCAATCAATGAAGCGAACGTTGCTAGAAAGGTGACATGAATGTGAATAGGTGCCATGACAATGGTTTTTCTACTGATTAACGTTTGCAGGAATGGGGGGATGTGATACACATGAGGGAGGAACACTGGGTCAGGCGTGCATTGAGGATGATGGAAAATGTTCTGGCCAAGGTCTTCCATTGGGCAGATGATATAGGAATACTGAATCAGAAGGTGACTGAGGATGACGCCAAACGTCATGGTACAAATCCATGCTCCTATAAACCCTTCAACCGTCTTCTTGGGCGAAATGGCAATCAGCTGAGTACGGCCAAACGTAATTCCACACAAGTATGCAAAAATATCATTACAAATAACCAATGCAGCAGGTACCATGAACCAGAACAGCCCGGCGAAAATATTATTGACAATAAAATGGGCTTGAATGACAACCAAGAATAAAGTCATGTGAGTCACACAGAATTGCGTGAACTGAAATCTGTAATGGCCCTTTTCTAGAGAATAAACAAAGTATACAAACCCAATGATATAAAGACAATAGGATAGGAATCGATGGTGGATAGCTAATGGCAGTAGTATAGTATCAACCAAAACGACATTTTTGAAGTAATAAATGAGATTTTCGCCTTCTAAAAAGTAGATGGTCGTGGCAAGGAAATACCAGTTTAGTTTCCTACCCCACGGTAATTTTTTCTCTCTCGTCGGCTCACTGGCAAGGTTAATAACTTCTTTAAAAGTAAGGATCTGTATTAACCCGACAAGGGCAATGACCCAGATATGACCAGCTCCAAGGATCGCAAAGAAAAATGCAATCATGACCAAAGTCCAAGTTGTCCGGACAATGAAGTTTTGTTTTTTCTTTTCTCGTTCTGAGGGTTCGGCGCTGGACTGGCTACTGGAGTGGATGCCGGCACTCGTACTGGTGCTACTATGTTTCGAGGATTGTGAATCACCCGTCGACTTTTCCTTTCTGGCCATTGTGGTGGTGATGCTGATGAGAGAATGTACAAACAATATATATCAATTCGCCTTCAAACTTTTGGTGCTAGATTAACTTCGAAATAGAGATATCCGAATCGACAATTAGTTGTGTTTGTGTTATTTGTCCTCTCTTCCGTTAGTGATTGCTTACAGTCTTTAAACTTTTGTCTAACAGCCCAAACGTCTTGGCTGACGCGGCAGGCCGTCCGGCCGGTCTGGTCTGACCCTGCCCTGTTTGCCTTCCAGCCTTACCTTACCTTGCCCCTATTTCTCCCAGCCAGCCATATCTTCTTCACATGCTAATATCACTCATCTCAGCCCTATCACGCTCAACAAAACTGTTGAAATGCTTGCATGCACCGAGCTGGCGAGAACGGGCGAGAACGGGCGCTCTGCCTCCGGCGGCTGGGCTCTGCCCAGACCCGTAGCTCGCTTCGCTCGGTTCTGAATCCGCTCCAAGACTGGGGGTAACGGAGTAAAGAGGGGTGAGGTGCGCAAAGAGGCTCGCGATATGCACCCTAACCCTTATCTTTTAGACCCTGCATCGGCTGCTGCCGCTAATCAGGGTATCTGCCCATAAAACGGACTCTGCCAAACTCGTCTCACGAGTGCTGTTGTTGTTTATATCCCGCCGTTATTATCTGCCTTTCACAGTCGTATGTCTACCCTTCCACTTTAATCATTGCTTAGGCCATTTTAATCACTATAAGAATATTATTATTATTGTTAGTTTATTCAGCTCAATTAGTCGTCCATGTCAATATGTCTAAGCAATTGGAATCTGTGATCCAGGAATTCATTTCTGGTAAATCCTCATTCAAACTTTTAAATCACTGTTCAAATGCTATCCACCTCAATGGCCCTCTCTGTGTCCTTGATTCATCTTTCAACCCTCCACATCGAGCTCATCACATCATCGCTGAAACAGCTCTAAACCACTACTCGTCCGAGTCTCCATCTCTACTACTTCTTCTATCTACAAATAATGCTGATAAGAAAGGACAGTCATTAAGGCAGTTCTCGCATCGAGTCAGGATGATGCAATTACTGGCTGAGTCGATGATGGAGCGGTCTTCCCCTCCCCAGATTTATGTTGGTCTCACCAATCATGCTAGATTCATTGATAAGCTAGAAGCAGTAAAAGCAGCTATACATACGCCAGCGTCATCGTCTCCATCAATTATCTTCCTTGTTGGATTCGATACTCTGATGCGGATTCTCGACACTAAATACTATGACCCAGCGCTTCCACTCGAAAGGTCACTAGCACCCTTAATGACACAGGCGAGATTCTTTTGTCTCACCCGACCCCCTGACCCGCTCTCTGTCTCACAGACTACCTCTTATTCAGCGCTGGATGTCCCTGCTCAGCTGGCCCTCTCAAACCAGATCCGCCATGGCAAGCTTCACGGTGTACCTCCCTCCTGGGCCGACCGCATCGTAGTAGCCGAGTCGACAACCAGTGACAGCAACGACGGCATCAGCTCATCTCTCGTCCGCAAACTCGCTCAGCAGAACGGTGACATCTCCCACTACGTCGTCCCGTCCATAGCCCAGTATCTCCGCGACAACAACCTGTATACGGACGGGGCTCTGCCTCCGGCGGCTGGGCTCCGCCCAGACCCGTAGCTCCGCTTCGCGGAGGGCTGGGAGCGCATTGAATGTCTGGTCTGCCTCCGGCGGCTGGGCTCTGCCCAGACCCGTAGCTCCGCTTCGCGGAGAGCAGGGAGCACATAGCATTGCCAGGGGCCCACCCATCCTCCGCGAAGCGGAGCTACGGGTCTGGGCAGAGCCCAGCCGCCGGAGGCAGACCACGCCCTCATAGTTGCTCTTCGCGAAGGGTAGAGATTATTTATTATATTGAGGTTACAACATGGCTAATACAACGGCTAAATTATTAGGTATATTTTAAACGAATTGGAAAACAAAGGCGGCAAGAACACCGAAGAGAGAGGTGTATTCCATGGCCAAAGGCATGGCAGCAGCACCCTTGGAGCTGGAAGAAGAGCTACCGGTGGCAGTGGCCGAGGCGGCACCAGCAGTGCCAGAGCCAGATCCATGGGTCGAGGTGAGGGCGACAGAGGTGGAGACGGTCTTGGCCTTGCAGACATAAGAGTCACCCTGAATATCTCCGTCAGAGTGGGCTTGGTTCCAGGCAGAACAGTTGAACTTGGAAGACGAAGAGTCGATGTCAACACCACCCTTGACAAGGTTCAAAGAGGGCAACTGGGCAGAGGTGAAGTTACCAGCAAACTCAATAGCACCTCCAACAGACTTGACCTTGGGGAATCCGAGAATAGAACCGAGGTTGGTGTTGTTGGCAATCTGGAAACCACCACCAACACTAGACAAAAGAGGGAACGAGACGTTTGAAAGCTTGTCGTTAGAAACAATGGCCAATGAGCCACCAACGGTCTTGAGGTTGGGCAACGAGATTCCACTAACAGTGTTGTTGATGAAACCAATAGAAGCATTAACAGCAGTAATGTTGGGCAACGAAATGGACGAAACATCACGGAAAGTAATGTTGTTGGCCCATTGAAGAGCAGGGAACGAAGCGCTCACTTGCTGGGCATTGAACGAAACGTCCAACGAGTTGGAAACAGTCTCAAGAGCAACATTAACCTCGTTAAGGTATCTGTTGTTGTTGATGTCAAAAATGTCAACATTCTGCACATTGATACCTTCAAGCGAAGTCAGGCCAGTGTCGGAAATAGTAATACTCTCAGCTTGGTTGACAACAGAGTTGAATTGGATACTGGAGATACCAGCCAAGTGCAACCAGTAGATAGATCCGACAGACGTCAATTGAGGAAACGACAAAGTGCTCAACACAGTGAGGATTTCCAAATCAAACTTTCCACCAATAGTCTTGAGATCAGGGGCGGAAATAGAGCCCAAAGTTGACGAGTTAATAGCGACAAAATCTCCAGTGATCTTCTGCACACCGTTCAAAGTAGCAGTTCCAAAAGAAGGGTCAAGAGTCAAAGTACCGTCAAAAGTCTGACAACCACTAATTCCGTCCAAATCAGACTGGGTCTTAGCAGTTAAATCTTTCGAGCATGCAGGGTTGGAAGCGGCTGTGAAGTGGTTAGTTAGCGTTCTGGCGGCGGTCTGCCTCCGGCGGCCGGGCGCTGCCCGGACCCGTTTGCTCGCTTCGCGAGGCTAGCTTTGTCAGAGTTCGGTGTGATTTGGCGGTGGTGGTGGTGGTGGTATGATACGTTTGACAGGTCCTGTAGTACGTGGCACGCTAGAGTTAGCGCTGTACGCCGATGTCGCTCTGGCTCGGGTTTTTTTTCCCGAATTGTTTTCTCGGTGGTTAGGTATTTTTGTCCATCTTTACCCACTTGAGCACTGTACGGTGAAACATCATAATGGGTATCGCTTCCTTCACTTTTTCTTCCACGTACTTCCATCGTTTATTGTCTTGCTCTGACAGTCACTTTCTATCGTCTCTTCGTCTTTTGCCCTCAACGCTGTTGCTGATGCTGTTGTCTTCGTAGTCGTCGTCATCGTAACCGTCGTTTCTAACCCTCGCCCTTTCATATTCTACCTAAACTTAATGTAAGATAAAAGTAGGGTTGGGGGAGACTATTCACGATGCAAAATGCCTGAATCAGCCGTGGCATTGAACTCAGAATTGAAAGGGGAAGAAACAGCCAGGGCGGGTAGTCAGCCAGCCAGCAGAGTGAAAAAGTCAACAGAAATTTGACAGGCAGCAAATGGCAGACTGAGAAAAAGGAAAACGGGTAATAACAGACAGGAAAACAGGTAACGAGGGGAAAAGTGTGAATACAAAGTACTCAGTACTCAGGGGTTCGTTCATACAGGCAGTAGGGTATATCAGAGCGTTCCATAACATTTGGTAGAGTTGACCCTCTGAACAGACTCTCTGAACAGACCATCTGAACAGACGAGGTCGTTCGAATGAGTAGTAGTAGCCACATAAATGTAATAGACAGAAGTAGAGTAAACGGTAGTTGAGTGTATACGGTGCTGGTGAAATAGCATAGTAGACGACCATATAAGTGACAATAACAGGGTATAATAATGAGCTAATAGAACACAACACAGTTGTACCCGTACTATCATCGCAAAGAAGCCAGGTATATCAGAGGTATCGTATCTCGAGGTGCGAACATGATCATGAGCATACCATACCATACCATACCATGACATGCTATCCATGAACCCTGTCTATGAACCCTGTCATTACCAAAGCGAGACTGACTTCACCAGCTTTATCTACCAAAGCACAGCACCAACATCTCATCGTCAGCGCCATCGCCATCATCGCCGTCACCACTGTCAAGACACTGTCAAGACACTGTCAAGACCATCACCATCACCATCACCACCACCACCACCACCACCATCACCACCTCCTCCATCAATAACTTACCATAAGCACCACCAACAGCAGCAGCCAAAATCAACTTCTTAAATTGCATTTTGAATTAAATGTTTTTTGTTGTTTTTGTTTTATTTGCCAAACAATTAAAGTCTGTCTTTTCAAGCTCTGCACAAAATAAAAAACTTGTGAAGAGAGATAAGAAACGAAAAGGAGAAGATGAAGGAAAAGAAAAAATAAAAGGAAAAGAGAAAAAATGCTCCCAGGTGTTGTGCGCGTGTGCGTGCGCAGGCAGGAGGTGGTGTTGGCGGTAGTGCAGTGCTGATGCTAGTGCTGGCGCTGTGCTGGCGCTGGCTGGCGTTGATTTCTGTTTCTGATTCGGGCTGGCTCTGGCTGGCTGAGCTGGCTGATGCTGGCTGAGCTGGCTGATGCTCCGTCGGAGTTGGCTGCGTATTGCGTGCGACGTACGTAGCGTAGCAGTCGCTCACCTCTCCTACCAGCCTGTCTGCTGAAAAAGGGGGTAAACACTCTCGCTAAAAGCCGCGTGCTCAGCAGCCTGAAAGTTTGCAGTGAGAAATACGCTTTATTACGATTGCCGAGCGTCCAAACCCCAATCAATCGCTGTCAACATTCTCGACGTACGTGTTATTTTTGCAATGAATGTTTTAAAAAAAAGTAACCAACGTTTTATGGTGGTCGTTGTAAAGAAATAATACAGGGGGAATCTGTTTGTTTGTTTACACTGGCTTTATTATGGGCACACCATAGTACACCCCAAACTCCCAACTCCCGTTATAACCATATCTATCATGATGTTATTTTTAGCTGTCTTTTTCTTTTTCAGTGGGGGTCGGTCCACTGTCGCTGGCTGCCTGCCTCCGGCGGCTGGCCTGACCCGAGAGCGCACTGACAGCCAGCTAGCGCCGCGCCGCGCCGCGCCAGTAGACCCTGAGTCTCCCTGGTCTGCCTCCGGCGGCTGGGCTCTGCCCAGACCCGTAGCTCGAGCTTCGCTCGAGGGCTTGGAGCACATGGCACGTAGCACGTAGCACGTAGCATTGCGAGGGACCCACCCATCCTCCGCGAAGCGGAGCCACGGGTCTGGGCAGAGCCCAGCCGCCGGAGGCAGACCAGGGAAGATCCGATCTCTCACGATCATGACGTAAAATCGAGCCGACGCTGATGCCGGCGCCGATACCGCAAACGACGACGGCCCCGCTCGTGAGAGATCGCACCGATCTTATCGCTCACGTATGCGCGTATCCATATATCAACATCGACATCGACATCGACATTAGCCGAACGTCTGTTTGTTTGTTGACGACGAAGTTACGTCTGATCAGCGAGCCGTGCTAGCCAGCCACGCCCCTCAGCCGCATGTTTACTTTATACGCTATCGGTGCAGTCGGCTGGACCCTGGTCTGCCTCCGGCGGCTGGGCTCCGCCCAGACCCGTAGCTCCGCTTCGCGGAGGACGAGAGGGTCCCTGGCAATGCTACGTGCTACGGCCATGTGCTCCGAGCCCTCGAGCGCAGCTCGAGCTACGGGTCTGGGCAGAGCCCAGCCGCCGGAGGCAGCCCAGGGGTCCAGCGTAGGACCCGCCGGCCGCGAAGCGTAGTGGAATGTGCAAGCTGCTGTGCGAGGACAATGCGAGTCAGACAAAGTGGAGCGTGACTCAATTGCACGCACGGGCCGTGGTTCGTGAGCTGGTTCGTCAGTCGGGACATGAGCATGAGGCATGTTGACCTGCGCAACGTACGTTCCATACCGAGCCGTAACGCTGGCAACTGACAGAGGCACGGCAGTATCTGACAAAACGATCGTCAGGGACATCTCGTCGGTTTAACGTCACCGATCATCTCCATGAGTAGCACCAACATCACCACAATTAGGTCTTCTGCGTACCATAGCACTGGAATTGAGCTGGTGGACCTCTAATCTGGTGGTCCTCGATGGACGGTGGTGGGCCTGGCTCGCGACTCTGGCGGGGCATCGCCTCCGGCGGCTGGGCTCCGCCCAGACCCGTAGCTCGAGCTTCGCTCGAGTGCTGGGACCGTCGACCATGGGCAATTGCTCGCGCTCATCTCGATACGATCCTAGCAACGAGCGAAGCGAGCTACGGGTCTGGGCAGAGCCCAGCCGCCGGAGGCGTGACTCCCCCTTTCAAAATGTTCCGGTTATAGCGAGTATGGGGTCGTTTGCCAGAGGTACTCATTTTCGCCAATTCACTTAATTGAGGGCTGAGACTGGCATTTTCAGAATCCCCGCGATGAGACGAGTTCGAAAATACCACTCACTACCAATATGGCCTTGGGACCGACCTCGGGAGCTCACCTAGGTATAAAGAAGGGTTAGGGTATATCGCCAAACGCGATCTCAGGGGGGTGATGTCCCTGAACCGTCCCTGGTTCTGCCTCCGGCGGCTGGGCTCTGCCCAGACCCGTAGCTCCGCTTCGTGGAGGACGAGAGGGCCCCTGGCGATGCTATGTGCTACGTGCTATGTGCACCTAGCCCTCCGCGAAGCGGAGCTACGGGTCTGGGCGGAGCCCAGCCGCCGGAGGCAGACCAGGGACGGTAATCATAACACTTATTCATATCGCACTATATATATAAAACAAATAATATTCCGTACAGCTAATCCTTCTTCTTCAACACCTTGGTAGCAGCAAAGTATTCCAAGGCCCCTGCTACTACCACTCCGACACTGACAGCAGCGACTGCGGGCCAGGTCAGCTTATCGGCTTTGTGTTTCTCTGCCAAGTAACACGCTCCGCCACTAGCAGCCAGTATAGTGAACAACAACGAGCTCGACACGACTGGATCCTTCAGCTCGTCGCCTACTGCTGAGATCTCGTCCGCTACTGCCTTCTTATACTTGTCAAAGGTTCCCTTGTTGCCATTGATTGCCTTGTTGATCTCGTTCTCGGCCTCTTTGACCGCCTTCTCGGCTTCTTTGGCCACTTCGTCACTAACATTCACATGTTCAACTGGAATGGCCTCGTCGTTGGGAATGGCTGCTCCGCTTGTAGCTGCTTCTGCGTAACTATATGGGGTGGTTAGTGACAGCCTCCGGCGGCCGGGCGCTGCCCGGACCCGTTGTGCTCGCTTCGCGAGCCGTCTGGTGCGGTCGTCGGGTCGTCTCGTTCATCGCCTTATCTGGTTCGTCGATGAAGGACATGAGCATCTGGTCCGTCCAGCGTGCCCACACACAAGGGACCTTCCGACCGCACTCTGCTATCACTATAACTTACGACATGACTGGAATCGCTGGTATAAATAGGCTGGGCTTGTAATAGAAATCGTTGATTGAGATGAGTTGGTAGTAACCGCTATCGATGGCTGGCAAAGGAAAAAAAGTTTTTTAGTGAAAACCTAAAATCAACCACTCTATGGCGTGAGCCCTAAATAACTAGGGCCAATTCTAATGGCTGCCTCCAGTTGGCCTAGCAAACTTACCACTACTTATTTTCCCTATGCAGCATGGGTCCTTATCCACCTGCGTCTCCTTGAAAGGTTGCTCGTGCGCCGCAGCCGCCGGAGGCAGCCGAGGGAGATGGTGGCGTCCAAAACTAAGGGCCGACTGCCGAGTTACGGACAGATACCCCTGGTAATGTCATATTGGGTATCACACCCTTGCCCATATCTTTATCGTTCTCACAGTACACCATTCTCGTAGAGTAAGGGATGGTTCCCGTAGAGAGTTCAGTTTAGGCAACCCGGGGGGTCTGAAAGAGATGCTGGTTCTGCTGAATTTATTGTTAAAGATTTCTGTGGTGGCCCTCTCGCAAGACCACTACAATCACATGACAACGCGACCATACCTCCACTAATATATTCAGTAGAATGGATTATTGCTTTTGAAGGACAGTCGCCACGATCGGTGTGTACGTTGTTTGTTTACATCTTCGAATCCAGTTTGATAATCAAGCTTGTTATATGGTATATAAATATTATACGCGTAATGATGCTAATAAGTCCTCCTATAGTTGGACTCGCACAGACAGAAAGTTACTATACACAACTGAGGAATACACCATACCAAGCAGTTTCATCTCATAGCCCTTGTAATGGCACGAAAAAAACCCCCGGTAAAACCCCTGAACTATATAATAACGGCCACTTTTTGAGTATGAAATTTCCAGACTGACGATCATCCTTATCAGTTTATCTAATCGCTAATGCGAAGTAATAACGCCGTGTGTCACCGACGGAAATGTGGGCCGGCGCCAAATTTATACCGATACAACAACAACGAGAAAGCCAAAGATAGAAAAAGGTGAGCGGAAATCCCATATCGAGCGAAGCGAGCCACGGGTCTGGGCAGAGCCCAGCCGCCGGAGGCAATTCCCCGCAGAAAGACTAACAAAACAGTAGAATGGCGGAACAGTTTGCAAGCGACAACTATGCTGGCATCTGCCCAGAGGCTCTCGAGATGATAATCGAGGCGAACGCGGGCCATGAGATTGCCTACGGAGATGATACATGGACGGCAAAGGCTATCGCAATTATTAGAAAGACGTTCGAAGCTGATGACAGTGAGGTGCACTTTGTGTTTAACGGGACTGCTGCCAATTCGTTGGTGCTGTCAAGTCTATGTCGTCCCTATCAAGCAGTCATTTGTGGAGAGTATTCCCATATTGAGACCGACGAGTGTAGTGCACCGGGGTTTTTCTCTGGAGGAGCCAAAAATCTTATTGCCAAGACACCGGATGGAAAACTGACTCCTGCTCTGATTGAACAGGTGATTAAACGAAGAGACGACGTCCACAGTGCCAAACCTAAGGCCGTATCCATTGCCCAGTCCACTGAGACAGGATGCATTTACACAATAGATGAAGTCCAAGCGATATCCAAAGTGTGTAAACAGTATGGGCTAAAGCTTCATATGGATGGAGCTAGATTCGCCAATGCGTGTGCCGCTTTGAACTGCACTCCTGCCGAGATTACCTGGAAGGCTGGTGTTGATGTGCTCTGCTTCGGAGGCAGTAAGAACGGTATGGCGCTTGGGGAAGCAGTCGTTTTCTTCACCAAGCCCGACAACGAGGACTTCGGTGCTCGTATCAAGCAGGCGGGTCAACTGGCATCGAAAATGCGGTTCCTCACTGCCCCATGGCTCGCAATGCTGGCCAACGACGTCTGGCTTAAGAACGCTCGCCATGCCAACAAATGTGCCAAGTACTTTGCGTCTAAAATCACCGACATTCCTGGTATCAACATTCTACTGCCCGTTCAGGCCAATGCCGTATTCGCGCAATTCCCGCCATCTCTCACCGCGTCACTGCATTCGCTCCATTGGCATTTCTACGAAATCATTGAAAACAGCAACCGATTCATGTTCGCGTGGGACTCGACTTACGAGCGCATAGACCAATTCGTCGCCGATATCAACTCCATCCTCTCTAAATAGACATCACTCTGATATTCCCCGGTTCTGCCTCTGGCGGCTGGGCTCTGCCCAGACCCGTAGCTCCGCTTCGCGGAGGGCTAGGAGCACATAGCACGTAGCACGTAGCATGTAGCGTCGCCAGGGGCCCTCTCATCTCCGCGAAGCGGAGCTACGGGTCTGGGCGGAGCCCAGCCGCCGGAGGCAGGGCCCGCCGATAATGCAGGGACCAGAAGATAGCGGTTGGGTTAGTATATTTCCTAGTTTGGCAATATATTCAAGTTACAGTCACACTTTTCATTCACGTGACCAGAATAGACAGGAAATATTCATGCATTATATCACATGACAAGAAAAGCGACTCAAACTTTCAGCATTACACGAATTCTCCACTTCCCATCCACATAGTAGTCCACAACTGTTCAACAACCCCGACAAAGTCAATAACAACAGAAATATTAAACATGTCTGAAGCTCCTGCTCCTGCTCAAGCTCGTGGTGGATTCGGCCGTGCCGGTGCCGCTTCCCGTGGTCGTGGTGGTGCCCGTGGCCGTGGTGGTCCTCGTCGTGGAGGCCGCAAGGAAGAAGAGAAGGGATGGCAACCCGTTACCAAGCTTGGCCGTCTTGTCAAGGCTGGTAAGATCAAGTCTCTTGAAGAAATCTACCTTCATTCTCTCCCCGTCAAGGAGTACCAAATCATTGATCAATTTTTGCCTACTTTGAAGGATGAGGTCATGAAGATCAAGCCCGTTCAAAAGCAGACCACTGCCGGTCAACGTACTCGTTTCAAGGCTGTCGTTGTCATTGGTGACTCTGCCGGTCACGTTGGTCTTGGTATCAAGTCTTCCAAGGAAGTTGCCACTGCCATCCGTGCTGCCATCATCATTGCCAAGCTCTCTATCATCCCCGTTCGTCGTGGTTACTGGGGTACTTCTCTTGGTCAACCCCACTCTTTGCCTTCCAAGGTCACTGGTAAGTGCGGTTCCGTCACCGTCCGTCTTATCCCTGCTCCCCGTGGTACCGGTGTCGTAGCCTCTCCTGCTGTCAAGAAGTTGCTCCAACTCGGCGGTATCGAAGACGCTTACACTTCTGCCTCTGGTTCTACCAGAACCATTGAAAACACCCTCAAGGCCGCTTTCGTCGCCATTGGTAACACATACGGTTTCCTCACTCCCAATCTCTGGAAAGAGAGTGCTTTGGAACCTTCTCCTTTGGATGTTTACCACGATGTTGCTGCTGGTAAGGCTAGATATTAAAGCAAAAACAACTATTTATGTGCCAATTTTGTATTTAGTCCAATAAAAAGTTAACATTCCGACGTGCCTTCCGGACCTGGCAGCTGGGCTCCGCCCAGAACTTTAGCTCCGCGAAACGGAGATCTTGGCGATACAGGATGTTATGTGCCCTCCGCCGAGCGAACCGACGGGCCTGGACTGAGCCCAAAGGGTATAGGAGAAATACAGAGTGTATTATTTACAAATCTACTTTTTTATGGATATCGTGGGCTTCTTCGTCAGAATAGTCGGTGTCGTCAGTGTCGGTGTCGGAGCTGCGCCCGGAAGACTCAGAGTCAGAGTCAGAGTCAGACTCAACAGGGATGACTTCAGGCTCTGGGTCGGCAACCTTGGGCTTAGTGACTTCTTCGTCGTCGCTGACAGCGGTATCGGCGTCGGAGTCAGAATCCGAGGAGTCAGCCTCATCTTCAGTCTTGGAATCATGGTCAAGATCTGGGACGTGGGAAATAGGCACCTCAACAACGGGGAGACCTTCTCCATTAATAGAGACTAACTCAGTAGTGAAAATCAATGTGGCGTGAGGAGGAATGGCTCCACCAGCACCCTGCTCTCCATAACCAAGGTGAGGAGGAATGGTCAGTTTTCGCTTCTCTCCAACACACATTCCAAGGATACCTTGGTCCCAGCCTTGGATAACACGGCCAACGCCCAAGGGGAATTCAATTGGCTTTCCTCGTTCAACCGAAGAGTCGAAAACTGTGCCATCAGCAAGTTTACCAGTATAATGGACCTCGACCATATCCCCTGAACGAGCCTTTCGGATACATCCATCAGCCTTTCGGAGAATTCCAATACGAAGTTTCTCTAGCTTCTCCTGTTCAGCTGCCGAAACAACTGCCAAAAGACTAGTGAGCAATAATCCAATTTGAAGTTTCATTTTGTCTTGTTGCGTTGGAAAAAAGGAAAATGAAAAGGAAACAAGTTGAAGCAGGAAGGGCTACTCCACTATGTGTGGGTCTATATATCAAGTGTATGTGGTCCATACGTGGCACGGCGGGTGATATTCTCCCGGTCACGTGCCAAGTGGGTGGGTCTTTGGCATGTCCGCTCGACGCTGTCAGGACTCCGTGGCTCTCTTTTCTCAGTTCACTGGTGCTTTTCCTGGGCATTAATTATTATGTAGGCATTCGGGCTCACCAGAGTTGAGTGAGCTACGATGGCGCGTAATAAACAAGCGGAAGCGGACCCTGCATGTAGTACAATGCAGGGTCTACAGCACTATGATCGAGCGGTCCGGGCAGAGCCTGCCGACTGGAGGCGCAGAGAAATGCCATTGGAAAGGATTAAATTAGTACAATGAGTTATGATTCACCGACACCCCATTGCTGGTCGATGCGTTTTCTTAGTGCAAATTTGCGTACTACGGTGGTCGCTGTTAGTAATGTTACGACAGTGTATATGAGTTTGGGCTTTTCGAAACTATTACTGAGCATGTCAAATGGACGAGAAGGTGTGATCCGGGTAAAGAAGAGGTCCACCTGGCCAAATCCAGCAATCAGTGAAGTAGATTCAAGTGTTGCTGGCTCCGAGACAATATGGTCTACAGCAAGAAGGTCACGCGAGTGCGATAGAACATTGACTGGCGGCAGGAAAATGACTGAATTGTATTGATTAAGCCCTTCTTCCTGTTCATCTTTATTAGGGGCACGACCCACTGGGCGTCTAGCATCGAGGAGGATTTTTGGTAGTGTAGCAATTTTACCGTTACCCAGCGTGAGGATAATATCTCTCGAGGTAATACCGTATCGTGTACGAGAAACTGATAACGAAGTGATGGGCTCCTCATTAAAGAAGAATGCTTGTGACTTAACGTATGGGAGGGTAAATGAGTCAAATGACGAATAGACTTCGTCGTCTTTCGACTGTCTCTGGTTGCGCAAATCTGATTCATAAAGATCCCAAACAACGATTTTCTGTCCTTCACCTGGTAGGGCGCTGTAGAAAGAGTAGATAATCCAATGCTCGCCATACACAAGGCTAACACTGGTACCGATAATTTGGTCATCGTGAATTTTCGAGTGCAAAACCCTTCCAGTGACAGAATCAATAATTGAAACAATGAGAGATTTTGTTTCTTCATTGATAGCTGCAACAGCAATGACATTACGATGGAGATATTTGTACAAAACACTTCGATCTCCCAGGACCTTACCGATTGATGCGGTAAAATCTTCAGGTGACCGTTTGGCAGTTGCAGCGATACGATAGTTGGGACCTGGGGAGTACGTGTAAGTCTTCTGTGAAGTACGGGAATTTGAAGGAGTCGAAACAAAGTATCCACTAATGGAACTAGAGTCGGAAGACAGTTTGCTGAAGTACAGAGGTTCTTCTGTTAATGATTCTGTAGATGATGTGATGGTGAAGAGATTGGCTTTAGTAGATATCGCAAAAATAGTGTCGTGAACTTGCAGGACTTGGTCGATGTATTCGTTAGACTCTAAAGGTAGTGCGTCGGAAGCCTGAAGATTCCCATCAACATCAATCGTGTAAATCTGACCACTTGAGGTGATGACATAAATAGTACCAGAATTAACAGCAATACTGACGATAGAGGCAGGAGACGAAATTGGCACATTCAATGACCAAACAATCTTTCCCTCGTCTGTAGTATCCAACGCAAAGATTTTATTGTATTTATTAGCGACCACTAATAATTTATGAAATCCAAACAGATTGTCATGCGATTCAGTGGTTGTATGAGAGGACAGAGGGATCTCACTGGTCTCAGAAGAAGTAGGAGAAGATGAATTGGTAAGCTTTTGAACAAAGTACTTAAGATCTTTTAAATGTCGAGTCAATCTTCTTACGAAGGCAGAGATGGAGTCTGCATTCTCTTCAAAAAGTAGTTCTTCCTCGGACAGACTAGAGTCATCTAACAGGAAATCTACAAACACAGAAGAAGTGATTTCTGTTAATCCGTCTTCACGAGTCCAAGTAGCATTGGCGGAATCAGATGAAGCGTACAATTGCAGATGACCAAGGTCATCTTGCGTCAGCACATGGCCGTCAGGTAAAAAAGATACAGGGGAAGCAGTATTCCAAGACTTGTCGTCCTGATGGATTGCATTATCCTTGACAACAAAGAGATGGGTACCCTGGTGGTCTTCAGAAAGAGCTACACTACTAGAAGTTACGGCAGCTGTTATAGTCGAACCACTAGATTTGAAAATCTCTTCATTAATGACATTGCCACTCGCATCAAGTAATCTTATAACAGCGTCTGATCCAGACCTAGCTACAATAACCGTATTTTCGCTATCCTGGTTAACTGCCAATATTTCATCAAGAGTAAGTGCAAACGTTGAAGACGTAGTTGAAAACTTTTTTGTAGGATAAACAGCACCATCCGACTTGTCAACAATGACCACATAACTCGTTGATGTAATAACTCCAACCCTGGTAGATAGATCAATAATAGCAAGAGGCACAGAATCAATATGTAAATCACTTGACCAAAGGCGAGCTCCAGTAAGGGTGTCCAATTTTACCAAAATGCCACTTTTTAAAGCGACGAAAGCCTGCTGAGTATTGCTATTAGCACCAGCGCTGGTCGACATACCGTTGATTGCAGTAATTGGCTCACCAAACACAGCATCCCATTCTAATACTCCAGTAATAGGATCCCAAGCAGTTAAACGACCAGTCGACGTTTCTGCGAAAACAAAAAGTTCGTTCAATCCGTTGTTTACTTTCGTCACTGATCTGGAAGACGATTTAACACTGTCACCACCTTTGCCATCAGCTTCGCCAAACCACCTTCTCCAAATAGTACTGCCATCAGTCGCATTGATCGATGCTAAAACCGATGAATCTGTGAAAGTTCCGATAATCAAATTACCATCACCATCATTATTAATGTTATAATTACCCAGAATAACAGTATTCTCCGACTTCAGGTATCCAATTGGATTCTTGGCCCAGTCAACAACATAAGCCTCGTCTGAGAATACAGCAGAAACCCCAGTCGTCAGTAATGACATGGCTGCCACAAAGGCCGCGCCAATTGGGTTTAACTTCATTCTATGGAGGATTTATACCAAATGGTGGGATGAGATAGAGAATATAGAGCGAAAGAAAAAAACCAGAGAGGGAAGAGGAAGTGAGTTAAGCTGATAATACATGAACGAAGACGGATGGCGCATTCAGTGAAATTCTTGCATAATTGGTTGTTTTTGAGCAATGGCTATATTCTTCTTTCTATTAGGACTGGGACTAATGTTGTTATACATGGAGACATAATCTATCTTCACATCATCGGTTCATTTTGCTATGAACCCTTGAGACATTCATTTTTACCGACCATCAGTTTACTTCTTTTTGGTTTGGTTGGTTTATCGATTGATAGATTGATGTTTGGAGGATTTGGAAATAATAACGCTGGAGGTGGTAGTAATATAGGTAGTGGACAGAACAACAGCAGTATTTTTGGTTCATCGTCTGGTTTTACAGCTCCTCTACCACCTCCTGGTGGCAATAATAGTGCATTTGGTTTTGGTCACCAGCAGAATCAACAGTTTGCAAAGCCAACGCCGAGAGGTGGCGGCCAATATAGAGGAAACAATAGCTTTCGAGGCGGATTCGATAGTGGGGCAACAGGAAGAGGAGGAGGAGGCCTGAATGCCAACGTAAATCCAATTTCAAATGAGAATGGCAGTAATGATTTCAACAAGTTCAATGGGCAACCTTCTGGATCATTCCAGCGAGGAGGAGGAAGTGGTGGTGGGTTCAATCGTGGTCGTGGACGAGGAGGGGGGAATTTCCGAGGTGGTAAACCACAGCAGCCAGGCAATGTGTTTCAAAGCAAGCCGTCAATACCAAGGGCCGGACCAGGCGATCTTACGGCGCCTGGATTTAAGCCAAGGTCTCGGCCGAGACGGGGAGTGCCCTCATTTCTAGTAAGCAGTTCAGCATCTGTCAAGCAACTAAATTGGAGGCAAGATCAATGGGACGTATCAAATCAGCAGGCAATGATGCGATTGGAAGAGCAGTTTGCTAATGGCTCTGACATGCAAGGACTATATGAACAGGTGAGACACATTAGACCCCCATGCGTTATTACTCGCTTTGGTCTGTTTTGCTAGGGGACGATGGACGAAACAGAGTCTCTGTACGACCCACAACGTTTCCAAGCGCCACAGTATTTCTCTGCTCAGACCCGTACTAACATAGAGATATTAGATGCAAGCCATGAGAGAGAAGGAACGTCAAGAAATGGAATCACGAGGATTGGTTGATCGACAAGATGTCAGAAAAAAGCTACAGGATGCAATTACATTTGTGGGTTCATGTACAGATATGTGTCCTATTTTTGAGAGAGTGAGGCGTACTTATGAAAATAACGTGAAGCAGCTGGAAAAAGATCCGGCAACGGGGAAAGTAACTAGTGAATATGCTGTAAAGGCGTTTTCACGACCAGCGGCTGGTCAACCTCCGCCACTTCCTTCAGACGTACGACCTCCACATATTTTGGTAAAAACTTTGCAATATTTGACGGATAAGATATTACCACAATTGCCAGCCAGTCACTCCTTTTTATGGGATAGAACGAGGTCAATTCGTCAAGATTTCACATATCAGAACTATTCAGGTCCGGAAGCTATTGAATGCAATGAACAGATTGCGAGAATTCATATTATTTGCCTTCATGTAATGGCAGGGTCTGACCAGGAGTATTCAAAACAACAGGAGATTGAACAATTAACAAAAACACTACAGACTCTGTCGGAATTCTATAACGATAACCGCAAGAGAGGCCTTCCTGATAGCCGTAATGAACCAGAAATGAGAGCATTCCTATTGTTGAGCCACTTAAGAGATCCAGATGTTGAATTCCAGGTCCAACAATTACCAATACATATATTCAGAGATCCAAGGATTCAGCTGGCTTTGGAATTGCGCAGTCTAATACAGCAAAATAGGATTATCGATAGAGGTCACATTTATAGCGAAAATACCTCGAACCTTTTTGCACTGTTTTTTGAAAAGCTATCACAGGATTCAGCCATTCCTCCTTTATATTTATGTTTACTCGAGAGTTCATTTAACGATATTCGACTGGCATCTTTGAATGCCATGTCAAGGGCATATCATTCTAGAGGTAAGCCATACTTTGTTGATAGGCTTACATCCATGTTGGGTTTTGATAGCGAATCAGAGAGTCTGGAATTCTGTCAGTATTATGATTTAACTGTTAGTGATGACACTGCCAGCGGCAAAAAGTGTGTTGATTTGGTTTCGTATAATGCTAGTAAGATTGGCGGCAAACAGCCGAAGCCTCAACCATTTAGTGTGTTGGTTGATAGAAGAATTGGAGATAGATTTAGTCACTTAGTATTGCCAAGTGAGGTAGTACCTATGAGCGGAGATATTGGTAATGTCGGCACTGATGCAGCTTCTGGTGGTAGTATTACCAATAATGTTGGTGCTTCATTTGGTTCAGCGAATAAAGGCAGCAGTAGCTTACTTTCTTCCACTTCTCCTGCTTCTTCCAATGCAACTGCCAGTACCATTACACAGCCTTTTAGCTTTGGTACTCCTACAGTTAATAAGTCTATTGTTTCCTCTTCATTTGCGCAACCTCCTGTTTCCAATACAGCACCAACCTGGGCGAATATAGCAGGAGGGAGTGCGTCTAATACAGGCTCTGCTACTACCAATATATTTGGAAACAAGATTCAGACAGCCATACCTCAGTCAGCATCATTGCAATCTCAACAACAGGCCTCATTTAACCTTGGCCAACCTGCTTCATTGCTCGGAAAATCGGCGATCGTAAGTCCAACTACAATAAAAGCAGATTCCAGTTCTCTGCCTTTCAGAAACCTATCTAAACCTACACCAACGACTACCGCAGGTGGTGGTTTTATTAATCCGTTTTCAAACACAAGCAGCCTATCGCCAGCATCTGACAAAGCAGCCAAACCGTTCAAACAATCAACATCCGCTTCTCCTCGTGCCCAGTCGCCAGCAGTCCCCGTTGCTCCGGCTAAGCCTATTTATACCGACTTTATGATGAACAAACAATTAGATAAGATGCTTCGTCAAACAATCACTACCGAATTAAAAAACAATATTCTACCGCAGAAATGGCAATCAATACTTCAGGCTCGACACCAAAGACAGTCTGTAATAGACAAAGTGTCGAATGAAATATACAATGATATTATATCAAAATTGTTGTATAGACAATCAGCAGAAGCATTAGCTGAGCACATTGATTCCAAAAGAACCAAATTGAATGCTATTCGGCTAGTAACAGAGGCTGGGCATCGCTCCAAACAAAGGGCTGATATTAAGCGGAAGCGACGTGAGGAGTATGAGTTAGTGTATCAGCTATTGGGAAAGAGTCATGTTCGAAGGTCCTCAAGTAGCGACAGTCTTCGGAAGACGATGCTGGAGAAGCCACCTCGCGTATTGTCTCAGAAAGAACAAATTTCTTTGATCAAGAATGCGCGCAATATTGCTTCTAATGTATGGGCACCGCTGGATACGAAAACGCTTTTAATTCCGACTATTGAAGAAACCTTCCGAAAACAATCGCAATTCGACAGAACAGTGTCATTAGCGGTTTTCAGTAGTGATTGGGAGAGCACGGTAGGATCTTGGATAAGAAAGAAGTTGTCATTAGAGTGGGATGGCGGGGCGAATACGACCTACAGTAATACAGTTGAAAGTAATAGCACCCATGTTAACATCATGGCTCTTCAGGATGATGCTAGTACTTATAGTAAGGTTGGCATGATAATATTTGAATGTGGAATCGATATTACTATTGAACGTGATGCCCTTCATGCTATCCTGTCCAGCGTTGTACCTAAGTCGCACTTTGTTGTGAGTGTTTTAATCGTGAATTGGGATAACCGAAGTGAATCTGAAGTCTTTGATCATCTTCAGATTCAGTTGTATGAAGGGCATGTAGGCCAGTTTGTATGGTGTCCATTATTATCCAGTGATGGTAATAATGATACTTCAAGAAACTTTAGTGCAGGTCTAGAATGTCTAGCCAAATCATTTACAGCCACACTATCAGAACTTGGTCAAGATATTCGAAAGCAAAATGCAATTGCTAAGCAAAAGGCTCAAGCTATGAAGATAGCAAAACAGGAGCAGGAACGTCGGTCTCAGTTGGAGAATCAAAAGCTACAAAAGTGGCAAAGAATCAGTTCGATGAATTCATTGCATGTATATGATGGAACACAGAAACCATCGTTGGCGCCTAAACGAAAACGGAGCCTTTATGATCATGGGCCGAATTCGGAGTCGGTGGTCAAATCAGCTAGAAGCCCCAGTGCTCATAACGTGCGACTTCCTAAAGCGCTTACAGAACTCAAAGATCTTGTCTCGTCGGTCCTGAGCAGAACTTCCGAGACAACCTGAATGAATTGAACGATATAGCATTTTTCTGTAATATATTATTATCTTTATAAGAACAGTGTGCCCTCTGCGAAGCAGAGCTACAGGTCTGGGCGGAGCCCAGCCGCCGGAGGCAGAGTAGAGGCGAGTAAGAGAAAAATGCATTAATTATAATGAAAATAAATAAATAGAATAGTGGGAAAGTATGCAAAAAAGGTAAATGGAGGCGCGTTCTAGAAATCGTTAATAGAGACGGAATATGCAAGGTTAGAGGTGGGGGAGTAGGATTTACGGAGAGATTTAGAACGGTCTTGGATGTCAAAACTAGAGACAAATCTCTTACGGATGCCAAAAATTTCTTCGGTGCCAAATTCATCTTCGAGCAAATAGCTCGAGTTATTGTCTTGGCGTGGTCTGAGAATCATTTGTGCTCGGCCAACAAACTCTTCGTCAACCTTGCCATTAATCTTCATGAGAAGTTCAACAGCGTAAACGCGATAGAAATCGCTATTCATACGAAGTTCGCGGGGTCTTAGTCCTGGGATGATGGTTGTTTGAATGTTGTACGTCTTGAGTGAAATTGGCTTGAGTCTTGGTGGATTTGGAACGGAAGGAATGGCGATGGTTGGTCCAGGAGAACTAATAGGAGAAGACACGAGCAAAAGATGAGCGGGATGTGGCTCATCCATAGAACGAGGACCAAAAGAAAGATAATTGGCAGTCTGACTTTGTTGTGAGTTGGAAAGAGAAGAGGCAATCAGAGAAATAGCTTTAATTGATGCAGTAAGGTTGGATACGATTGATTTCTTGGCTAAAAGACGTTTTGTTTTAGTAAAGACGGATGAGCTTTTCTTGGATTTAGATGGTGCAGAACTTTCATCGAATATGCTATCTTCTTTTTGTTCATTATTCTCTTCAACTCGCAATGGATGGTCTTCAACCGATGCTTCAAAGGCCGGGATTTCAATTTTACGACGAGAAACAGGACCTGTGGTAATACTATTTGATGAACTAGTGGATGAACCATTAGAATGGCAAGAACCAACAGATCCTACTGGTGAAGTCAACGAGCTATAATCGACTTGGTCTAATCCAGAAAGTGTTAAAATGGCTTCAGTCGTAGCAAGAACAGGTGATGATGTGTTATCATCTTCTTCCTCGTCATCTTCAATCCATTGTCGTATATTATAATCAATCGGCACGGCACCACCATCATTATTATAATTATTATTATTAGTGCGCTTTGAGTTGGTGCCATACAGGGTCCCAATGCTAAAGGCAGCAATGCTGCCTTTGAAAGCGCCTTGCCATGTGGTGGTGGTGGTGGTAGATGCATTGGTGCCGTTCGAAGGTGCGCTCGAATCTCCATTACCTGCATTGTCAGCATCGTCAGATGAAGAGGTCGAGGTCGAGTTCGAGTTGGGGGTTAGGGTGGAGTTGGAGCGCATGTTACCGCGGAGAGTACGGACTTGGGTCTCCGAAGAAGTGGAACACGATGATGACAGGTTTGACAGGGATGATGATGTAGATAGTACCAGGTCAAAGTCATCTAGGAGACTTGGGGATGTTGTAGTTGATATAGCCGTAGTGTCGGAAGTGGCAGTTGTCGTATTTATGGTATGTAAATTAGGGGTGATTGGAGGAGATGTAGCAGTAGAAGAAAAGGTAGCAACAGAACCAGTACTGTCAGTACTACTATTGCTACTGTTACTATCTGTTCGACTTTTGAATGCTGGTCTTCTATCGGTAGTTAATAAATCTTCATCAAAAGTATTTTTCAGTTTTCTTGTTGGTTTAGGAATGACTGTGGTGGTTAGGAGGTTGGATAAAGCAGGAGATAGTCGCCTGCCTTTATGGTCGTGTGTTATAGGTCTAATTGGTCTGATATTACTCATGGTATTTAAAGGCGACGACTGGTTTGGAGGTGATATTGATGTCGACAAGACAATATCTGGATAGCTTTCAGAGTAAAGCATTTTGTTGTCGTTGTGGTTGTGGCTGTGGTTGTGGTTGTGATTTATAGGCCATCTGGAGGCAGTAGGCATTGTAGAGATGCGATAGAGAATTACAAGAAGAATCTAGTTCATCGACTCTGCCTGTAAGTTGTATACTTGTTTGTTATGCTGATATTGGTTATGTGCTATCTTGTGAACAGTAAGATAGTATAAACGGTTGCCGTTTGAATCTTTCAATCTCTATACAAAGAAAGGAACAAAGTAGACCAAAATGAAACTCTGAACGACACTCTAAGGCGTAAACTCAAAACCAAATTCTAAATAAAAAAGAGACAGAAATTGTTGTACTGTGATAATCAGAAACCTAAAAATGTCCCTTTGATTCGAATATATATAAAGTGGGATTAGGTTAGGTTTGGTTTGGTTGGGTGAGCCACTTTGGCGGTGTCAGTATTCTGTGCGTGGCTCTTTGCGTGGCTCTCTGCGTGGTGCCTGTGAGTTATTGCATATGGAAGGGGGCTCTACGGGATGTCACGTCTGGGAGGTCGTCGCTATGCGCCGTCATCGGCGGTAGTAAGCCGTCTCTGTCTACCTCTCCTCCCAACAGGCGGCACGGCGGCAAGCCCAAGCCCAGCCCAGGCGACCCGGCAAGACCGGAGTTCTAAGCCCACTCGCGCTCCCGGCTAGGTGGTCGTAGCCGTCTCCGCAGCCAGGCTGGGAATAAGCGCCAGAGTCTCCCCTAACCAGGCTTGGCTGCTTGGCTTTCCCTTTCGCCTCCGGCGGCTGGGCTCTGCCCAGACCCGTTGTGCTCGCTTCGCGAGCGGATGGGGGTGTCCGCACCGTCCTACGGGAGAGGGAAGGGGTGAGTGTCGGGGGGGGGGCGTGGGGGCGAAAGAGCATGCCTCCGTTAACGGCTGACCTCTGCCCAGACCCCAGGCCTGTAGCTCCGCTTCTCGGAGGGCGATGATAGGCCAGCGTTGTTCCACCGTTCTCGCTGGCTACCGCGACCGTGACCGCTGCTACTGCTGACTTCCGGCCTCCGTGTCTAAGCCTGTCTGCCTAAGCTGCACTGGTGTCCTCGCCCTCGGGTAACGCTCTCCGCCCTCCACAGGCTGCTGCCAATAAGGGGTAAGATACATCGCCATCATCCCCAACAGTGCAAGACCAGCCAATTCAATAGTATGAGCATGCCAGAGCCAGCGCAGCGACAAACACGGAGCATGCTCGCGAAGCGAGCACAACGGGTCTGGGCAGAGCCCAGCCGCCGGAGGCAGGCCAGGGGTTACAGGTGGTGTTGGGTGCCGTCGTGAAGAGAGAGGGAAAGGAGGCGGTTTGGATTGCAATTGTGGCGCTGGTTTTAAAATAGAAGTTCGAGAAATAGATCTTGCATAGAACTCATCGGTTATTGACGATCGATGCAGGTGTGGCTTGAAAACTGCCACACTGCCCAGGCAACTGTACGCGAGTGATAAATTACTTTTCGCGATCAGTACGCTTGGAAAAAGCCTTAGAATAGGAATATACGCATTTATTGACTATAGAATATTGATTTTAGCGCATTTCGTGTATTTATGGTACGTTCCATATACCGTGTGTTTGGTAAAGTCAAAGCCACACTTGATCTTGATCTTGCCGGAGGCCGTTTCACTAACCGTTGCGCCGTGCATAGCCTCCATCTCTGCTTGCAGCATAGTGCAGGAAAGAACAAAAATTTTTCATTTCCTGAAACATCCACTGATGTCTCCTGAAAAAGGCCCAATCCTGCCAATGATGATGTCAATCAGCTCATCTCCTGTCTGCCTGTTCGGACAGCTCGCCCTAACGGGCTGTTGTTACATCTGTTTCAGTTCCGTTTGGGGTGGTCGAGCCCGTTCATCACTGCTTCTAGCTGGCGTTTCCATCAATCGACCATGACGTTCGTCTGAAACAGAAACATCATATATGCAACACTGAGCTTTTCTAAACTTTGTTGTCCGCGAATGCAAAATTTTGCAATTGTCAGAACAGAGTTTTTCCGGTTTAATGGTTCCTCCCTCAGCACGGTACTTCAGCATACTGTTACCCACCATGCCCTTCTTCGCGTCTCGCCCCTTTCACTGTAACACTGGTCGCTCCAAGAGATCGAGCGAAGCGAGCTACGGGTCAGCCGCCGGAGGCAGAGCCCAGGACAGGTTCGTGAGTGTTAGGGTTTCTGATCTTGCCCTACTCGCCTGCCAGATCGACTGATAAGATTGATCGACCGATATAGTGTTATAGCATGCGGCACCAGATAAGATAGAGTTGTAATAATATTCTTCTTTCAATTATGAATAGGATATTAGTATGTTCGCTCCTTTCGAGTGTTCTTACTGGTATATGTGTTTATACGTTGTTTCGGTACAATGGACTGGTGGTGGAGGAAACGACAGCTCTACGGGCTCCTCTTCCACTACATGTGTCAAAGACCAATTATACAGACGACCTTCGGCCAATAGACTGGCACAATTCGACAGCGGTTTTTAATACCATAAACAATGCGCTTCGCAGAAAAGGCAGTGATTTAAATCCGGTAGGAGTGTCGTATATTCCGGCAGTGATACCCGAAGGAACTCTCCTCTATCACGGTACGGGCGACGGTCGGTTTCCTTCAAATCCAGAATGGGTTGCAATGGACGCTGAGTTCTCGTACTTTTTCCGCAATGGACTGAGGAAATGGAGAAGAGTATCGCCAAAGAGTGACAAAGAGGGAGAGGTGGAAGAACAAGTTAGTAACGCACAGACAGTTCTCACAGCAGACGGCGATCCACCTCATGAAGATGCTACTCTCCTTACTTTTGTGACAACTAAACCTTTGAATAAACTTATATTATTAGATGGTGCAAGTGCTGCCAAGACGTCTTTAGGCGAGATGGATACCCAGATGCTATTATCTCGAATGGAGAGAGAAAAATGGGATCGTATGCAATTCTCCGATGAACTCCTTATGGCTCAGACCATCTGTGAATGGGGTCGGCCGTTCGGGTTGGATGGGATCATTCGATTGGAGATTTCCTTTGAAGTCATTGTATGTGACTTCTATAGTGACAAACTTCAATTGATCTCAAACATTACTTATGAGGACGGGGCAGTCTTTTTGGGGTTACCTCCTTTGGGTGGGGATTATTTTATGACTTCCGCCCCGCCAGTCAATGATTCGGACTCGCTGTTACATTTACTAGATTCTAGTGCGGGCTACGACCATTTAAAGTCAGGTGAAATTCGTTACGACGGTGACAGTAGAATTGAACTAGACTTCCGGTATATGGTAACGGCCCTCAACAGGACCTATCTATCACCAGATACTTATACCCGTCGGCTGTATAATATATCTGCACAAGCGCAAGATGATATGATTGATGATCTGGCGTTTATACTCAATCATGCTACTGTAGATCCTCATATGGGAACTAATTGGCAGACTGTTACAGATACTTTAATTGCAAGGTTTGCTCCGTTATTGGCAACCTTGAATCATACACTATCTGAATATACAAAAACTGAAACTGACCATTCGTTCCAGGACTTGACATATCTGGCTGTGAATCTTACTTCTAGAACATACAATGTTGTACGAAGACACTCAAACCTTGCTATTGAAGAACAATACAGGTCGAGTGATGCATTAGCTTCATTCATTTATGAATATTCACATCCCGTTCATCCTCTCTATACTGACAGTGACATTCTCATATGGTCGTCCATTTACAATGTCGTTGATAGAATAGGCCGCCGAATCTTTAGCATTTTTGAATTGTCCAGAGAAATAATATCCTCTGCCTATGGAGAAGAACCAAACACTACTAGTCTATCCCATATTCCGCAGCGAATAGAACAAGAACAGGCAAGCCTTGCTGAGTTATTAGCCGATTTGAATTGGTCATATTATTATCAGTGCTCTAAGACATGTAGACATGACGAAATCTGTCTGGTGCCCACCTGGGGTCCGAGCCCGTATCGCAAATGGAAAACAATAGACGAAAATGGCCAGCGGCATCGAGTCTCTGTCTCGGATTTACAATGTATTAGTATTTATGATTTGATGTGACGTAAAAAAGTATATAGACATTTAATAACGTATCCAAAGAATAATAGATTACCCCTGAGTTCACACCAGGCGATCATAAACTATTTCGAGTGCTCACGTGACACAGATAAATTGAACGTTATGTTTCTTCGTGAAGTGCACGATTACTTTCTACTCACGGAAGACTCCTCAATATGAAGAAAAAACAGTTGTCAACCGATGATGAGTCATCAGCAGATGTAAAAACAGGCGACAGGCTCGCCAAAGAGTCGGATGTAACTGTCGGATCAGGAGCAGTTCCTCCAGAGACTGAGTACTTTGGCTTTGCATTGTACGTTGGAAGTACATTTGTTGCACTTGTGTACATTTTATGGGCTGTCTTACCCCGGTCATGGCTACAGACCTTGAATATTTACTACTATCCTTCTCGATGGTGGGCTGTCACGTTGCCGTCATTCCTTGTCATGACGATGGTTTATATTTACGTTGGGCTCGCATCATACAATACCGAGGTGCTAACCCGACCATTAACAAGCCTTGAAACTATCACCGACCTCCATGCCAAAGTAGTCCCGCGTGACCAAACACAACAATATCTCACCAAACACTCAGATGGAGTCTGGGATCTCCCTCTCTCAGAAGTGTGTAAAGTTCTATACAGCCAAGAAGACACGTGACATACACCCGCCGTTTCTCGCTGCTAAGTATTTCCACCGGCCGGTCGCGGGCGCAGATCGCAAGAGATCGTAATATTTATTTTCAACGTGTACTTAAACCAACATTAACAATAATAGTAATAAAATAATAATAAAATATATATATAAGGGAAGAGTGGAGGAGGTGTGGGAGAAAAGGGAGCAGAATAGGAAGAATGGTCAATAGCTTTGCGGTCCAGATGGAGATGGGCTTGTTAAGAGTCCGTTCCTTCGTTCATGTTTACCCTTCTTCATGACTTGTTTTAATGCAACCGAATCCAATGGTTTGAGAAGTTCAAAACTACATAGAAGTCCCTCACTGACAGACATGACGGCACCCCAATTGTCGAATTCTCCGCAGTAGTTTGGCGCACTAAATACAGTCACAAGACTTCGCTCGTTGAAAAATTCGTATCCATCTTCTACAACCATGTGTGCTCGACACACAAGATCAAAACTGAACTTAGTGAGGAATTTATTGATTGCTACCTTGTTGAAACAGTAGGAAACACCCCGTTCATTGTCTTCCCATTCATTCCCAGTGTCTGCGGGATCTGACCACAGCAGGTCATTAAGAAGTCCATAGTCAGGGACATCAGTGGGCCTTTCAATGTTACGTATCTCATTGAGATTGTTGAGTGCTGGGGAAAGTCCCCCATGGACGCAGAAAATCTTCTGTGCTACTACTGCTGCAATTGGTAACGAATTAAAAGTGTCAATAAATATTTTCCAAGTCTTAGTGTTACACCGCCGCTTACATTCATCAAAGAACCCATATACTCTGGTTACATTTGCACATTCGTGATTGCCTCGAAGGAGGAAGAAGTTTTCTGGATACTTGATCTTGTAGCACAGAAGAAGGAGAATTGTTTCCAGAGATTGCTTGCCTCGGTCTACATAGTCTCCTAAGAATAAATAATTGGCCGCTGGTGGGAACCCACACATGTCAAACAGTCGAATGAGATCTCCATATTGGCCATGAACATCTCCTACTATCTTGACAGGAGTTGACAGCTCGAGAAGAGTGGGCTGTGAAAGGAAGATTTCCCTAGCTACTTGGCAAATGAGGACTATTTCCGAATTTTTAAGGCATACTGAGCGGGTTGTCTTGCCGCTATACCCGGCATCAAGCAGCCTTTGGATGATTTCTTCAATGTTCAGGGCCGTGGATGGAGATGCTGGGTGCGATATTTTTGGGATATTTCTAGGTGTGGTAGGGAGAGACGCCAATGGCGCAGAGCCGGAAAACGATGTATTGCTACCAAACGTTGTATCATGAGTAGGAGTGGATGTGGACATTGGGGTCGGAGTATAGTCAATGGAAGTACTAGAGATATTGGCAGAGCTATTGGTGGTACTATTGTTATTAGTAGTATTCGCACTATCACTGGTACCACTATAATCACCACCCGTACTACTAAAACCATTAGCAGAGTCATGACCATCTCCATTCGAACCGTTATTTAACACTGTCTGAGATTGTGAAGCCGACACTGATGTGGAATCTACACCTGGAGTTGACGAACTAAATGAATCAGTGCCAGGCGTGTTTGGCGCTGTGAAGTTACCATCTTTATCTCTACGCATTAGAATAGGCTCTTTTGGAGCCAATTGTTGCATGGATTTCGGCAGAACAGTAGGAAATGGATATCCGTCATTGGATACACCACTACCGGCACCGATACTAGTAGGGCCACCTATCGCACCGCTGCTGCTGTTGCCACCATAACTGCCGCCCAGAGGGGTTCTTAATGAGCTTTCATTATTAAAGCTACTGGCTCTATGGTGAGACGTACTAGGCGAAGAAGAATATGCATTTAAAGACGAGCCATCAGGAGGAGCCAATGAATCAGATCCATTGCTGGCGGAGTTGCCGGAACCCCCCGGCCCTTGTCCAGACCCAGACCCGGTACTACTATCATTAGGCCCGAAATCTGGACCGTAGTGATCTAATGCAGATTTAAAAGACCCATGGTCTGAGTTCACCGATAACTTTGATCGAATAGATCTAACAGACCGAGTAGATCCTTGAGTGTCAGTTCTTGAGAATGAAGGATATGATTGTAGCCCGTCTTTTTTCGACGACTTGGAGTTGTTATTCCCCATTGCTATTAGACGTTTGGTTATCCGACGACGGTGAGAGCAAGTCAGACACAGTCAATATAAGTCAGGCAGTTATCAGTTGAGACTGAGATTTAGTTGGCCTTTTGCTATACACAGATTGTTAGAACACCCCATCGAATACACTCGTCCGTTGTCATACCACACTGCTACTACTTACTTTATGGGCTAGACTTTTTTGTTCCCTTCTTCAACAGTCAATCTCTGTAACCAGGAGTTTCAGAAAAACTGGCTTCACAATGCAATCCGGTTCCTTGAATACAAACTTGCCGGTCAACAAATAATAGCAAAGTTAAGCGCAAATATTGCTACTTCATTCAGGTCGATGAGGATGAAGAGGAGGAGGTGATGGTGGTGGTTCTCGGTTCTTGTGGTCCACTGCACACTTTTTGCAATTTCATATAATCGATAAGTCGACACTTGAAAGTATATACAGGCGTTTTTATAATCCCCAGTCTAGTGTTGCGTACTATGGAAAAAGTATTTTAATATCTCGTCGCTGTAGTTCTGGTATAGATAGATATCTTAGTCAATCCAACCAGTCTATCTAATGTGGAAGTGGAATTCAATCACAATATACAGCCCAGGGTTAGGTCGCTCTCCACAAACGCGCCGCACCAACCCTTACCCGCAGAGCAGGCCTCTGGACCCTAGCTCTAGCTCGCTTTGCTTGTACTTGGAGCATGGAGGATTGTGCCGGTGCTGTTGTGGTGGTTACGAGTCTCAGCAGAGCCCAGCGGCTAGAAGCAGACAGGAGGTGAGATGGTCCCAGATGACCTGGGCGGAGCCCAGCTGGTAGAGACACACAGTATGGGAAAGTAATAATAAACACAGAAATCTAGAAACACATAAATGATGGAATCATCATAATACAATTTTGACAGGGAGGTACGTTGTTGGGATTACTTGCGGGCTCCTCTCTTGTTTGGAACCACGTTCCAGTCACCGGATTCAAGCTCTTCAGGCGACGCGTCGGCGGTCAATAGGGCCTCGGCAGCCGTCTTTTGATCTTTTTTGATTTGTTCCGAGTCGGCAGAATCAGCTGAGGCGGTTTTATTAGTACTTTCTTCGTCTTGGTCTTCGTCGTCGTCTTCGGTCTTTAGAATCTCGAATCGTTTGCGCAGCTGCTCGGCCTTGGCATCCTCTTTTTGTTTCTTTTCTTCGTCGCGAGCCTTGAGCTCGTCACGATGTTTCCTCTCGGCTTCAAATCTTTCGTGCTCCTGTTGTACATACTTTTCGCCTACTTCCTGGAGTTTCTTGGTGGTGTCAACGGGTCTGGCGGTGCCAAAAAGCGACGATCTGTTCTCAGCGGCAGAGGGCGTTGGTTCATGAGCGCCTACAGTACGAGGCTTGAGTTCTAGCTTTTTGCGTCCCTGGCGGTCTTTAGAATTGTTGTTGCTGGACTGATTAGAACTTGGCACTCGGTTAGTGCGCCAGTCGCCGCTGTTATCAGCTTCAGCAACTGGTTCTCTTGGCTCTCTAGGCTCTCTAGGTTCTCTACGACGAGCAGAAGGCAAGGGTCCTCGTCTCTCCCAGTTATCAAAGTCGCGTACCTTGCCATCATCCTCTCCACCACGACTTCTTCTACGTCTTTCTTCACCTTCAGCTGGAGGCAAAGGTCCTCTTCGTTCCCAGTTGCCATAATCACGCGAATCATCTTCACGAGGAGCACGGGGCTCGCGTGGCTCACCACCTTCGTGATGCCTACGATATCTAGGATGCACATCGTCCAAGTTAGTGGTAGGAAGAGGTCCTCTTCGTTCCCAGTTGTCGTAATCACGCGAATCATCTTCATCACGAGGAGGACCACGTCTTTCTCCTCTGTCGCCTCTGTCGCCACTTCTACTGGGCAATGGGCCTCTTCTATCCCAGTTATCATAGTCACGGTCATCATCCTCTCTGGGAGGTCCACTACCTCTTCTTCTTCCGAAATCATCAGGAGCACCTCCTAAAGGCCCAGATTGATTGGCTCTCCAGTCGCCTCCAAATCTATCATCTTCACGACGTTCACTAACAACCACTCTTAAAGAACGGTTTAACAAAGAAGTGCCGTCCAACTTCAAAGCCTCGACTAACGAATCACGGTCGTCAAACTCAACAAACCCGTATCCTCTCAAACGTCCAGTAGCACTATCACGAGGTAATCGGATCGATGAAACCTTGTATTTGGCACTATCAGCAAATAATTCCTTGATATTATCCTCACCGACCTCGTAGTCAAGATTCAACAATCGAGCGGTAAAAGGAGCAGAGTCGGGAATGGGCACTGCTTCACGGTCGCCTCTACGATAATCCGAAGGATCAGATCGAGTCCAACCGTCTCCGCCGCGGCCTGCACCACCGGTCGATGGCATAGGCGTGCTGAACGAAGTGGGCAAATCGTCGTCTGCCCAAGATCCACCACCTGCAACTGAACCAAACTGTTCGTTGTTCAAGAACTCATTAAGAGACATCTTCACCTTTTTCGGAGCTGCCATGTCTGTTAGTCTCCTGGTGCTATAATTTACCGCTCTGCCTCCGGCGGCTGGGCTCCGCCCGGACCCGTTGCTCGCTTCGCTCGTTGCTAGGATCGCATCCACACGATCCACGTAAGAGAGAAACAAGCTATGAGTCTGGACACCAAATGCGAAAAAGAGCAATGAGCGAAGGGGTAAGGAGCAAGGGCATCATCACTTGCCAAACGGTTTACTTACCCATTTTGAATGTTTCTTCCTTTCGGGTCTTACTGTTTAGAAATACGGTATACGAAAATTGAGGGTTCAACTGTGTGCTTGTTAGTTATATTGCACTTTCTTGCTTGGTCGCCAGATTCAGGGGGTGCAACATCATGATAGCGCAAGGACGAAAGAACAGGGCAAGTTTTTTGGCAAATATGTAGTTGCAAGACAGGAACAACTACTATCGACCGACAACAGAATCGAAAACCCGGAAACAAAACAGCAGTGAGATCCCGTCACAACACAATCTCGCGCGATCAACCTGTGTCATGCTAACATCGTCTCATACCACACATCTCCAGGTCAACCAGCCGTCGTCGTCTGTCCATCTCCCTCCTCACACCCCCTGTATGTCACCTCATTCACCGTACACTTACACTAAGAATTGTCTTCAAAGTTTTTTCTCCTCGTTCCAATTGCTTACTATATATTATATAAAAGCACTTGTACTACTGTAAGTTTCTTCTACCTCTTGCAACGTAAAATTCATTCTCGTCTCTTGCACATACTTTTTTGCCAGGGCAAGGATCTCTGAAAATTTACTATATCGCTCCGCTCGCGGCGCGCCTTTCACGCCGCACAAAACGGGGCTGAAAAAGTAAACTTTTTGTCTCAGGGAAGAGGGGGCCTGCCTCCAGCGGCTGGGCTCCGCCCAGACGCGTTGCTCCGCTTCGCAGAGAGCTGCGATCCTGTGGGGTGGAACAATGGCATCTATCTATCTATCCCTCTAAATACATATACTGTGCTGTGCCATACTGCTATCTATGTTATCATCAGCCAGACGAGCCAGCCGTGTAGTCAGCCGTCCTGCCCCAACGGGCAGAGAGAATAGTTCGTCCTATCTGTGTAGGGAAACAGCCATATTAGGCCTGCCCTGGTCCTTGGAGAAACGTACACTGGCCTCGCTCCGCCTACGCGCTCCCAGCCCTCCGCGAAGCGGTGCTACAGGTCTGGGCAGAGCCCAGCCGCCGGAGGCAGACCAGCCAAAGTATTCCGTCCCGGCTGTCGGAGAGATAGAGATAGAGATAGACTGACAAGATAAGGTAGGAGATAAAGTAGGTACATAGAGTGGTGCGTACGGCTGATAGAGGTTGGGAGGAAAGAAGGACAGGTGAGACCGGAGGCATCGCAGGAGTGGATACGGTTAGGTCGGTGGCATTGGGACGAAGAGATGGCGGCGGTACGTGCGGTGGTGCTGCGAGATAGATGGAAAATCCGGGTGGTGAAGATATTGCCCCGGATATATGAGTTAGAAACATACAAAAACATCGTCATCTTCTATACATTTTCAGTTTGGAATTTTGAGCTCGTTTGGTAGAGTACGACAATTGGAAAGGACGGTGTACAGTTGTTGTTGTTGTAGTGTTTGTTGTGGTATTTCACAGAGGACGGGCATCTATTTGCAATTTGTTTCATTGACCGGTTGACGACAGACGCTTTATACTTCCTCCTTGTTCACATTAACGAAGTAGCGGACCCGTTTAGATAACAACACGCGAAGACCAGGGCCAAGTAGTGGATTGAGTTATAAAGAGATTAGACAAGAGAGGAGAGAAGAGCGTTTTCTTACTTGCAGCTCTGTTCTCAAGGCTCTTCTACTAGGATCGTAGTTTTCTTGGCAGAAAGGTAAGGACGAGATGATATGGACGTGGATGTGGACGTGGAACCATGAAGCAGTATGGCATGGAACGTATGGGATCAGGAAAGACAATTGAATTTGCGAATGTCCTGGCGTTCTGGCGTTGTGGTGGTGTGATCTGACAGGTTGATCTGGTAGAGATAGCTAACAATAGTGGCAGTTGATTCATCATATCATTGATTCGCAAAAGGAGCGGAATTGTGATAGAGCGATTCGTTGGTTCGTGGCACTTGTACGTATCAGATAATGGAGCATTGGTAGGTCTTTGATCTAACATGAATTCCAGGAAGCCGTGAACAGACATGTCGAATAACAGCACTGCATCTTCGTCACTACCGAGATTTAGTCATGGAGATTTCTCAATGGTATGTACTAACAACCTAACGTCGAGGGACACCCCGATCCGAGCGAAGCGAGCTACGGGTCTGGGCGGAGCCCAGCCGCCGGAGGCAGACCAGGGAAGAGGCTGGATTCGCCTCTGGCGGCTGGGCTCTGCCCAGACCCGTTGCTCCGCTTCGCGGAGGGCTGGGATCGTATCTCGATCGAAACGAGAAGCCGGCAAGCAGGGGGAAGATGACAATAGGCTAACTGGTTGAATAGAGCCAGGCAGTGCCAATTGCGGTACAGAAGTTTATTCTGTCGATTCTGGGCTATTGCCTGGTTATTTATTTGATTTCATTCCCGGTATTTGCAATTGTACGGGTGGTGACGGGCGTGTCCATTAAGAGATTGGGGTACTTTTCGTTTCGCCATGTGTCGTTTTCGCTCAAGCCGGGGATCCGGATATTTATTGGGAAGGTTGGGTTATCTTTCCACACACCAACGGTTGCTCGGCCGGGGTGGACAAGCTTATTTATTTCCAATTTTGAGGTTGTAATTGACCCGAAGGTCGTTTTGCATCCGGATTATGATTTATTCAGCAAGGATGAGGATGGCGAAAGTCTCGGAGGAATGAAGGGAGGAGTAAGAGGAGGGAAAGATGGTGGACGCAATGGAAGCGGAAATGGCTCTGACAGTGATGCTAGCGATGATGCGGAAATTGATGATCCTTCTTGGTCGATTATTCCTCCAAAAACAGTCAGTTTCTATATTGTACGGTTTCTTCTCAATTATGCAAAGTTTTGTTCTCTCTATGTGAATAGTACTACAATCACCTATACTGGTCTGACGTCTTTGGTGATTGGCAATCTACTGATTAGAGCCGATTTACGGAATACTTCGCGACCAAAGAGCAATTTCATCGGTACTTTGGACAACACTTTACTAAAAGCTAACGAATTACCTGCTCATTGTAGGATTTTGGTAGAAGATTTCTATATTGCCAGTTTACTAAACAATGGTGAAGAACCGCGAGAGTTTTTAGAGTCTCTGGTGGTAGACATTGATGGGATTCTCGGACGAAAAGATTTGTCTCTAAAGGAGCTATCGTTTGGATTTAAATTTGGCAAGACGGTGGTGATGGTGGATAAGCTGGCAACTATTTTCGCGGAAGTCAAGAAAATCCGCCAGCAGTGTGCTAAGGATATGTTAAAACAGAGACGAACTTCTTCTGCTTCGTCGGTGAAGTCAAATCTTTCCGGTATATTTTCTTCATCAGACGGCGAATCGGACACTTGCTCATCACCAGAATTGCATACCCAGGGCCAAGAACAAGGTCAACGACCACGTCCACCGATTTCGCCGTCTCCTTCGCCTCCTCTGCCAGAGAAGCAACAAGTTGCCTCTCAAGGTATTTTTAGCGATGCAGATATGAGAAACCTGACTAAAATCGGTACAATGCTGATTAGAGTTGTTAAAGAAGTCGAATTCAGGGCGACTTATGTTGGCCTATTTGGAATTTCAAATCAAACTGATAACGAAAAACATTCTCGCCTAGGATTAGCACTAACTGCTCGTGATCTTTCTCTAGACCTGCGGAGACTAAACCCAGACTCTCCAGGATTCAAGCTTCTCTTTTCGCCAGGTGATAGTGCCCATCAGGCAGTGATGACAGTTGGTTCAATCACGTGTGGGGTTGATTTTGGTACTTCTCAAGAAGAATTCCTTTATGCACCATTGATAACGGTAGTATCAAAAACAAACATCTTTTCAAAAACATTACGAATCGTCCAAGACATTGATTCACAATATAATGAAAACATTTTGCGCGCTACTATTAACATCTCCAATCCGAACGTCAATCTTGGCACCGAGCATGTTCCAGTACTCCTAAAAGCATTAGCCGGAGGAGGTAGGTCTACTGACTCATCTAAAAATCATCATAAAATGCCTTTCCAGCTAAACTCGTCCTTCCAGCGGTTGTATCCTAGAGCGCTGATCAAATTCACTATCGATGAACCGGCAGCGAGAATAGTCCTGGACTCGAAAACTGATACTCCGAGCGAAAGTATGGTTATATCGAGCGCATCGAAGCTATACTGCGATTTCGAATCAAGTCATACTAAAGATTTTGATAATCCGAATTACAGTGTCAATGCTTCACTGCAAGTATCATCGTTTGGAACTTGGTATAGATCTCCTGAAGGAGAAAGACATGATATAATGTTGTCAGAAAGCATCTTCTTCAAAGTCACAGCCACGACTTTGCCATATCTGTCAGTAGTCTCAACTGCTAAGCTTAGCAATGCTCATATACTATTAACCAAATATGAGATTTTCGATAATCTAAGAGAGGTTGCGATACATTTCAAAAAAGGTAAAGAGACCGCAGAGACATCTATAAGCCAGAGAACCAAGTCATCTTCACCTTCGAACATACTTGCTCAACTGCCCCCTTGGTGTACACGAGTCAAATTTGAAATTGCTGATACTGCAGTTTCAATTGCGTCCGAGAAGGTCCGTAGGGAGACAGAAACTCTCCGTGGATTGACATTGAAAATGGCAAATTCAGTCATTGAATATCGAGGTCCGACCACGCATACTCATCCAGAATATCCTCCCCGTACTAATACTTCGGTAAGTGATGGAATTCACACCCATACTGCATCGTCTTCTACTTCCTCGCTGTTACCTCCTGATAAGAGACGACTTTCTCTTGTTATGGACGGTATAAAGGGTTATAAAATTGTCGAACCATTCGGTATGGAGCAAACAAGCGAGAATAGATTCCTTTCAATTCCTACCTTGGCTGTGGCTTTATCATCTGTCAGCAACAGAGCCGCCTGCCAATATGTTTCTGACTTGACATCTCAATTGCAATGTAATATAGTTATGAGACAAGTGGTTTTTTCGTATGATATTAACCTTCATTTCTTAGGATTGGTTTTAGGCGATCTTATGAGCCATGTTTTGGCCCTAGATGTAGGCAAAGTGCATAAACCTCCGCCTCAAAAGAGCGATACTGCAGGACCAAAATTAATGGACTACATGTCTATTCATTTCCGGTCTGAAAATGCTCGTATAAAGGTAAAGCTAGTCAACGACATCAAAACAATGTTTGAGTTCAATAGCTTAGAGTGCTACCTCAAGCCAGGCTCCAACCCTACCCTGACATCCAAATTAATTCGTCTGTATGCGATTCATCCGAATATTCGCGATGCTTGGGGTATTGTCATGTCCCTTCGTGGCGCTAATGCTGTTTATGACCTCAAAGCTATTGGTGATGACGAAGATAAAGTGTCACTAAATTTTGAAGCAATGCGAATGAATATGCCTTATCAATTCATTTATTATCATATATTTGATAACATGATCAGTCTTGCAAAGGCATTACAAAACCTTCACCAGCAATTTAAAACAAAAAATTACTATCTTGTTATCAAGCCCAAAGAGAGAAATGAGATTCCTAATATTCCTAGAGTCCGTGTGAAAACCCCGGCACTAATAATAAGTCTTGAAGATGACCATTTTGAGTCTGAGTTAGGAATGATTTTCCAGCTGGGTCTTCTTGAGCAGAAGTCACGTCTTATAAAGGAAGCAGAATTTGAAGAAAAGATGACTGTTGTTTGTAATGCAGATGAGTATAGAAACAAAGCCAAGGATGAGAAGCAGCAGCAGCAACAGCCAGGACCGCAGGAGCAGAAACCAGAGGCCGAGAACAGTGTTTTTCATGAGCCAATTCAAGAAGAGTCAGAATTAGAAAATACCGGTGCTAATACTCCCATTCAAACTAATGGCACTACTGCCGCCAACAACAATACTCAACCTAAATCCAGTAACGTTGAGCTACCATTGAAGAAGCCAAAAAAGCATCACACTCATCTTGGTCATAGAAGTGCCTCTGGCGGTTCGCACAATAATGCATTAAAATCCCTTCAAAACGCCTTCCATGTCCGCCCAAATACTAGAAATCGGAAATTGAGCTACACCATGACCCAGGCTACTGCTCCTTCTACAGATTCGTGTGTTTCGTTTGAACAGGCAAGAAAGCGGCTGCATGAAAATTTCTCCACATCATGGATTCATCTCTACAGGGAAGCCAAGCGTACAAGAGATGAGACCGTCAGACAAAATATAGAGCAAATTTGGGGGCCTGATAGTACTCCACGCGATACGGTTGCTAATGAGAGAATCGTAGGTTATTCAGACGACCCACTGTTATTTCTCACTTATTTCAAATCTATGGATTTGGTCATAAGTAAACCGAAATTTGACCGCCCGGGTCTTTCCAACTATCTTCATGGTATTGGTAAAGGGTTACCGTTAGATAGCCGATTTTCTTTACTTATTCCACTATACGTGGATTTGCAATTGGCTGAGTTGAGTATGGAGTTGAGAGATTTCCCATTACCGCTATTACACTTCCCTGAACTCCAAGCATCTCAGAACCCAAAGATTCCTTCTGTTCATCTTACTGGACATTTTGTAGTTGCTGAAGAGTTAAGTACCAATCCAGCTAATATCCGCCGAATAATGGTGCCAGTTATCCCTGCAGCATCGATCGTTCTTGAAGATGAAGAAAGTCAGAAGTACGTTATAGAAGTTAATCGTACAGTAGCATCGGTTAAAATGTATACTGATATGCACTTCGAAATTAATTCTCTGAATCCAACTAGAATCACTTGGGGCCAATCTATTCAGCCAGCCTTGCAGACAGTGATGATGGGATTCGATTCTTTCAGTAAGCCACCAATCGATCCATCTCCTAAACTAGGGTTCTGGGATAAAATACGAGCCGTTTTCCATGCCCGAATGGAGTTCAAATGGAATGGAGGAGACCTTTATTTGTTGTTGAAGGGATCGAGAAGTCCTTATGAATTACTAAAATCCGGCTCAGGTTTCGTGTTTGCATGGAAAAATAATGTCACTTTTTCAATTAATAGTAATGACGATCCAAAGAAATTCGTGGTAACTGATAGTCGAGAGTTCGTATGGGCAGTTCCTAGCTATGTTCACTGGGAAAAAGAATACCTGAAACAGTTTAAGACCTTCAACAGGGGCACTCGTAGTAAAACTAATTTCAGCGAGATGAACAATTTTCAGAAAGTGCTACTGAAACTTTCTGGCCAAGTACAATGGAAGCTAGGCCTCCTATTTGAACAGGATTCAAAAACGCCGCCTAAAAATACCGGCGGTCCGATTGAGAGAACTTCGAAATTCCGGCCTCACTATGATGTGAAACTTAGTTTACCATCCTTTGTTCGAGACTTCAATACTTATGACGCTTATGAAGGATTTAGAAGTCAATATCTTCACTTGGCTATCAGTGTGTCATCGTCTGACTGTAGTAATGCAGCTGAAGGAATCAGCTATAATACAGCACATTTATCGTCCATGACATTTAAGCACTTCATGGATTGGTGGTCTCTTTTCGATGGTTCACTGTCATTGCCCATTAGAGCAGGTAAACTGTTTCAACCAGCAACACTAGCCAAACCAAAATTTGGCCGCCACGTTTATTCAGTGCAATATAAACTTGATTTCACACCGTTATATCTTAGTCATACTTATAGACATCCTAATAGCGATGATTTGGAGAAATGTACTAGAGATGCATCTACGGGTCTGAAAGCCAAGGTTGACAGCTTTACGATGGATCTACACCAACGAAGAGAACCAATCGGATCATCCAGCCAAAGATGGCGAATGAAAATGAATCTTGGTGAATTAGATTTTAAAGGAACTGATCTCCGAGTAATCTGTGCCGAGTTTAAAGAGAAGTCTCCCGAAGAGTTGTTGGCTGAAAAGGGCAATAGAACCGCGGAGGACTCTCCTGGGTCCTCAATAACTGAAAATTCTCATGGTTCGTCTACAATGCCTAGTTCCGGAGAATACCATATCTCTGATAATGACTATAGCTGGATTGATTTGGATGATTTTTCAGAAATCGGCGAGATTATCCCGGTTAATAGTACACCCAAGGTTGTAGTGTTACCTTTGATGTATTCTCCGCGTTGGACATACTTTAGACAAACAGATCATAGTGATGAGAAAGTAGGCATAACTAGTGACGGTAAAGCATATTTTAAGTTTGGCACTGCCATGGCTCATGACTGTTTAATTGGCAGGAAGCACCCCGAGATTACGCAGGCAAGGCTTTTGAAGGATAGATTGAATGAAATTAACGAACAGTTGAAAAACGATGATGCTACGTTAGATTCATTACAGCGAGATCTGGAACGATTCCCCAACGAAGAAAAAATTGCAGAACGGATTAAAAAGATTACTTCGGGTATTGAGAATCTGAACAAGCGCAAAGATGCTATCAAAAAAGGCCTCGAAGGATACGATATGTTTGATGATGCCGCATTGGACGCTAGAGAGTGTCTTTCTGTTCGCTCTACGATGTCAGACAAGTCGTTTTACGGATTAGCGGAAATTGCTGATGTTAATAGTACCAACGTATTCAGTAACCGGTTTATCATTCACAACCTACAATTCATTTGGAACAATGCCAACCGTGATGCCATTTATAGATATGTCCATAGATTAGAATTCCGGCGACAACTTGCATATTACATTACTCGACGAGCCGTCAAATACGTAGAAGAATTGGTTGAAAACCAGAAAGAGAAAGGTGAATTCAATATTCGTAAAGAAGATGTTGATAAAATTCTAGAACAGGTGCTATGTGATCAAAATGCGATGGATGGTAATGATGAAAAACATTCTGACCATATGAAAGGCTCTTCCAGTTCTAGTCAAGATAGAATGGATTCATTTGATGAGGATTTGCATCACACTTCATCTAAAGATTTTGTTGCTTCGGATACATACTTGGTAAGACTTATATCACCTCAAATCCAGCTTGTCAGTGAACAGAACCCTGATCAGTGTCTATTGATTGCTTCCAAAAACCTGGAATTGAAAATTATCACTGTCGAAGATACTACTGCTGATGATGATGATAACATGGCTCGTACTGTGGAAACCCGATATGGTTGTATGTTCGACGATGCCTATTTCTTTGTTCTTCATAGAGCAGAAGCGTTGAAAAGAGCGGTTATTCTGTTCAGTAATGCCAATTATGGAAGCAAGGGCAATTCAATGTGGCCTCCATGGTTGGCAGTTGAGTGTTGTTATGACAGTAGACCCTTGGAAGATGCTCTCGTTGTGGAACGTACATCTGTTGCGATTAGGTATGACAAACCCAATACACTATACGTCCAGCGATCGAGTTCGACTCCATCATCGGCTGAAGAGCCCGCTACTAATATTGAAACGTCGTTTTGTTCCAAATATGTTCGATCAGAAAAGAATAGAGCAAATCGTATCTCGGTTGACTTCCCAAGAGTCGTTGCTAAGTGTGATAGTGAACAGTATTTTGCTGTCTATACTATTGTTGTAGATCTTTTGGTGTATTCTGAACCAGTTGCTAAACAGACAACCGAAAGATTGGAAAGACTAATGCTGACAACAGACTTCAGAGACATGAGCAAGGCCGTTGAAAGATTGACATTACTTCAACGGGATATTTTCCAACTGTTCGATTTACGTGAAGAGTTTTATATTCGTCATGATGAATTGGATGAGAATGGTATCTATGACCTGTTGGTTGTGGAGGTTGAATTGAGAAAAGTGTTTATGGAATTGGTTGTCATCATGCAGGCCATCAAGAGTGGACTACAAAAACATCGTAAAAATGATGCCAGTCAGTATCTGAAATGGGCTGTCGCATCAGACCAGATTATTTGGCATGCGCTTGGAGAAAATCGAGAGCCATTTTTAGATATCGGATTAGCAGATGCTTCATTCAACAGAATTGAAAGTTCCGATGGATTTAATTCCAATACAGTTGAAGTCGGTATGATGCAGGGTTTCCATTTATCCCAGAACTCTATATACCCCGAAGTGTTTTCACCATTCAATAGCCCCAAAGACGGTGCTGTTCAGGATAAAAATGAAAAACTTATTTCTGTCAAATGGACTATGCTCGACCCTATTGGTGGTATTCCAATTATGGAATCATTTAAAGTTCGATTACAGCCACTGAAATTACAGGTGGAGAACCAGACTGGCCGAGAAATATTCGCATACATATTCCCATCCAATCGTAGCGATAGTCCTTTTATAGTCCCTCAAATGAAGGTGAAACCTTCGCCATCGTCGTCAACTATTGGCTCAATCGTTAGAAGGTCGACAGGAATGAGTAGTAATACCAGTGGTAGTATTCACAGTAGTACGTTAGTTGATAATGATGAAACAGACACAGCTAGTACCGCGTCAGAAATGGATTCAAGTATCAGGGAGTTACAAGCAAGAAGTCATCGTATGTATCTTGCTAAAGATCACGAATCCGTACGATCAGTGTCCACAACAGTCAGCACTAGTGCTTCGCTCTTGCCTAATAGTGGAATTACCGCCAATCGAAACAACCGTACGTCGTTTGCGAGCAGTAATTCTGGCCGCCAAGGTCTGTTTAAACATGAAAATTCGTCAAACACTGACCAGAGCATTGAATCTGGTAATACTGGAAGTAGCAAACGAAAACATGATAAGAAGGAAGTGGAGTTAAACGATGTTTCGACAATGATCAAAAGAGCATCAAATTACATGAGTATCGTTGATATTGATATCAGTAGTACTATTCTTTGCGTTTCATACAAGGTGAGTGGGGGTGAATCATAGAAAGAAGCGATATAATATATACTAACACATGTAGGGCTCGGGTAGTCGAAATCTAACCGATATTCATGAATTTGTCATCCGTCTTCCTAATTTCCATTATAAGAATAAGACATGGTCTAATCTGGATTTAGCTATGCATTTGAAGAAGGGTAAGTTTGTCTGATAGACGAAGGTGAACGAAGACGAATCATAACTAACTCTTTTTAGATGTAATCAAAGTGCTATTCCAGCATACTGGCGCAATTATTGGTAATAAACTGACGAAGCATCGAAAGAAGAAGCCTTTGGCACAACCATTACGACAAATATCAAATTATGTTTCGTTTACTCCTGTTGATGAGCTACGTGAGAAGCAGAATAAGAGTAATAGTAATGGAGGAGGTGCAGGCGTTGGTGCTGTTTCAAATGGGCTCAAGGCTTTGAAAGCACCAAGTAATGGTAGTAGCAGCAGCAGTAGCCATCGTAATGGAGGCTCAAGTTCTACGAGCTTAAGTTCAGCTCTTAGCCAGAGAGTTCACCTTCTGAAGAGCGGCAATAAGAACCATCCCCAAAAGATAGTGGAAGCAAGCGAGCAGCAGCAGATTGGGCCTCCAACGCCACGTATTAATTTTAATGAAACGGCCGGGTCAATTGCAAGTAATGATAGTAGTGACGATGAAGGAGAAGGAGATAGTCTGTCAGTTGCCGATTCAAGTATTATTGAGGAAGCACCTAGCGTTCGCGGGGCTCGAAGTGTTAAGAGTACGTCAGTTGAACCAAATAATACCATTTCTTCTCAGCCAAGTTTCAACGATCCCATCTCGCCACACCAGTCTGTAAAATCGGTAACACACACTGGGAGATTCAAGAATGCTACTGAGCATTCTCGGACTCCTCTAAGTCAAAGTCGATCATCGTCTATTTATAATGGAGAAGAGGGGAGACCACTCAGAGAAAGAGAGAGAGGTTCATCTGGTACGATGCTATCATTAGATACCAACAATAACAACAGTAGCTCATCTCCATTTAGTAAACTTAAAAGGCTTGCCTCAAGATTACACGATGACGATTCAGATGCTAGATCTACATATAGTGAAGGAGGAGATCAGGAAGAAGGAAAGAAAAAGAGTCATTTCCTGAAGGGTCTAGGACTTTCGTCGTCGTCAAGAAATGGAAATTAATTATTTAAGCAATTTAGGATTTGTATGTGAAAAGTATATGTTGTAATATTTTAATGAATTTTATTTTATATTATTTTTTTCATTAGTTACTTGTAAATAAGTTAGCACGTTGTAGGATATTGGATGGTCATAAATTCGTAAAATAATTTTGAATGTTTCAAGGGGGGTTTCTATAATTGTCATAAAGTCTACCATCAGACTGTGGTAGTATCATCAGCTCAGAGCAGTCTTCTTTTTCTTTTTTGCTGTACCTCCATCTTCATAGGCATCTTTTCGCTTCATTTTAAATCTTTTTGATAAGCCAGTTGAATCATCATTGGATGACTCAGCAGTCATAGCAGCAGCACTAAGAGAACCATTTCTTCTAGCATGGGTTTGATAGAACGGGCCCTTTGAATATCTTCTGCCGCCTTCAGCACCTCCTCCACTACCAGTAGCTTGGTCATTTCCTGAAGCATTTCCCTGCTGCCATTCAGGTAGTGGAAATGCAGCACCCGTGGGGGCCGCAAGCAGTGCACCATCAAACCCAGGTATTCCTGTACTTGGACTTTGGTCCATCGATAATGAATATTGGAGTGATCTCTGGTCCAAGGGGACTAAATTTGGTGGCTGTCGCGGTGGATCTGACTGCTGAAATCGCGGTTGCCTTGCCAAAGATAGTAACGACCATTCGCCACTAGGACTAGCATCAGGGATTACATGCTTCCCCCATAAATCGGCAATCTGATTTTTGTAAGATTTACGGAGTTTTCTCTTTTCTCCAGTTACAGGATTAAATCTTGCAACAGAAGACGCCAAATCGGTCAGTCCATAAAGCTCTGTGAGATTCTGACTGCCACTGGGACGACATGGTTCAACTTTTTCATTGGATACAAGATATAATGGAGGGTCCTCCTTGCTGTCCATTGAAGTTGGCATGTGAAGGAAAAAACCTTGGGGAGGAGTCTGATCAATGGCGCTTCTAATTTTCTATAATAAAAAGAAACAGAAAATGTGTATTGGCTTCTACTTGTTACTGGGATCGTTGTGGCTGGATAATGAGTGAAACTGAATAGGCCCGATTAGCTTATTTAACGTGGGCGATGTCTTGTGAGTGAAATGGCCTTAAGCCAAGTAGCGGAAATATGCTTTTATAAGGATGGATAATGCATGTAAGGGATATTGAATGGTATACTATAGGTGAGCAGCTGAGCATATGTTTATTCGATTTAAATTTATTTATTTGTATTTACTATTCGACGGCTAGTTATTTGAATCTGCCAAAGCATGAGGGGAGTATGGCTCTTCAAGATATTTAATTTCTTCTTCAGTGAGCTTTACCTTGAGAGCTTCAATAGCTTCGTCGATTCGTTCTGGTTTATTGATTCCTATGATTGGACAGGTGCCTTTGGAAATGACCCAGGCGGTAGATATTTGCGACATGGAGACTGATTTTTTACTGGCAATTTCTTGCACGCGACGGATAATCTCTTGGTCATCAGGGACTTCGCCAATTCTAAGTAGTTTCGTGAATTGATCTGTTTTGTTTCTGAGTGAGTCTCCCCCTAGTGGACGAGCAAGTATTCCTCGAGCAATGGGTGACCAAGGAATAATACCAACGCCAGTCTCTTTACAAAAAGGAATCATTTCTCGCTCCTCTTCGCGATAGATCGAGCAATAGAAATTCTGCATCGAGACAAATTTGGTCCAGTTATTATTTTCAGCAACAAATTGTAATTGAGCGAATTCTGTAGCTCGCATACTGGAAACACCAATATACCGAACTTCACCACTCTTTACAACGTCATGAAGAGCTTCCATAATCTCTTCTCTACTGGTTTCTTTATCTAGACGGTGGATTTGAAGAACGTCAATAAAAGTTCCTAATCTTTGAACAGAATCTTCAACAGCATCAAAAATATGTTTTCTTTTCAATCCCCAACGGTTGGTCCAATTAATATCAGAATTCTCAATAAAAGAATCGGAATCACATTTTGTATAGCATTTGGTTAGAATGACAATATTAGATCTAGGAATATTATACTTTTTGATGTGTTTCCGAGTATCCATCTGAATAAGAGTCTGCAGTGTCAAATGTTCTAATACCAGCATCATATGCCTTTTTCATCAAGTTGAAGATCATCTCTTCATCTTATAATACCCATTCACGCCAAGATTTTTTACCATAAGACATGCATCCTAAATGTGTTAGTCGTCTCTGTTTCACCGCTTGTGAGGGAAACGAGCATCATTTCGGCCTACTGGATATGTCGAAGTGGCTCCAGAACTTTTAATAATAATACCTAAGATGATTTTTGAAACTTTGAGGCCAGAGCTACCTAGTCTTGCGGGATCGTTAATGTCTGGTAGTATATACACATAGGAGCCCGAGAAAGAGGGAAGAGTACTAACTTTGCAAATTCCATTGTAGAGTTTGTCATCGGATGACAATATTTAGAGGAATAACAGCCATTGAAGTACTTTTCCAGACGTAGGAGTTAATTTATTTATCTCCGATAAATACCATCGCATTAAGGGCCGTCATATGTCACTATGTTTAGGAAGAACGTGTATCTGAAAAGCGATCTTATGATTCTTATTTTCTAAAGCCCGAATTGAGTTCATCAAATGAAATAAGGCCCTGCATATATCAGGCTCATGTGAAGACCCTATACGGCTGCTCAAAGTTGGACCCTTGCACGGCTACCAATTACCACTACAGTATACATATATGACGGCACTAGATAACACCACACCTGCCTCCCTCCTGAATCTATGAACGATGTGCTTGTATTGAGATCTTCCTCCTTCTCCAATTATCACTCTGCTTCCCGCTGGTAATGCATTCCTCCTATTGCCATTGTCATATTCTGTGCAATACATAATGAGTCCGTCAGACGAAGGTTGTAGACGACCCTGACAATCTCTCCACGAAACTAGGCAGTGGTTATGGCCAGGCGCATTCAATCGATAAATACGTTTACTCGACAGAAGATTCTGTCCTCTAAATAGTGGCGGTGTCCTCCTACTGTCCATCAGGGGTTAAATTAATGTCCATACTGGAATAGACCTTATCTATGACGAGTATACCTGTATTTCCCTCTATTCACGTTATAAAGGGTTAGTTATACGAAAGAATATTATTAAATTAATCAGGGGGCGGGCTAAGAGGGGAGATGACGGAAGAAAGAGCGGTGTTTAGACTATAAGTGGAGTATATCACTGTTGGAGAAGTTATAAGACTGCAAATATTTCGCCTGACACACAAATCACTCTGTATCTGTCAATTGCTTTTGATCCGCCATAAGGTCGACAGAGAGCGTTCGATAAATGACGAAACATCGTAGAGAGCCTTCAAGATAATAATATTAATATAATATAATATACGATATCATATACGATAACTTATCTTAATATCAACTACGGCTGAAGAGAGGGGTAAATCAAGATCTGCAGGTTGTTTTTTTACCCCACTTCCTCTCAACCCGTTTGTAGAATGTACTGATACTACCACCATCAGTAGGTAGTACTGAGCTTGCAATCTACACTACCCCGTTAAAGTAATCACTACTTAACCCCAGTTTTCACCCCGCAATACCAAACCCCAATCAGACGCCTGCTGCCCACTACCCCTCATCAGAGGGTCTGATCGATTTTCATGTGGTATTCTTAATATTTTTATTTTATTCTTCACACAATTTTGTCAATTGTAGCGTATATGGATCGTGAATTGTTGTTTTTATCGAATGTTGGAACAGTTTGATTGGAAAGGTAAGTTTAACATATTGATGGCTTGTGATATTATTCTAACGTATCAGCTTCTCTTCCAAACTCACGATATGCCTTTATCTTCAATTCTACAGATGAATCCTCAAGAATCATTACCACTTTCCGACCAGAATGGAGATGCGAAACAACATAAATCTTCTGGTAGCGGTCCTAATAACAAAAAGTATCGATGTTGTTATTGTGACCGAGCCTTTTCCCGCAGTGAACATAGAACGCGTCATGAACGGTCTCATACCAAGGAAAGACCTTTTCATTGTCCCAAGTGTCCTTCTACTTTTGTAAGAAGAGATTTATTATTACGGCATGATCGAACGGTCCATGCCACAAAAATCAAATCATTATCTGATGGTTTGAAGAAGGCAGCAAACGGTAGTGCCAAGGCTAGTGCCAGGGGTAATTCTAATGGCAATTCGAAGACCAATTCGAAGACCAGCGCCAGCGCCAGCGCAAGTAGCAGTAGCAGTGGCAGCACTAATAGTGATAGCAATACCCTACCGCCATTAGACATGCTTGGAGGTCCGTTGTCATTATCGACTTTGGCTAATGCTGCTACTACGTCAAATTCAACTGCTAATAGTGCCAATACTATCAACAATAACTCGGAAAACCGCTCAGTGCTAGAAGGTGATGGAGATGATTTCAATGCTGCAATGTTGATGACTGAATTACAGCGATCGTATCCAAAACAGCACCAACAACATCAACAAATTCATCAGGAGCAGCAACAACAAGAACCTCTTCCACAGCCACAACCACAACCACAAACACAAACACAAACAGATAACAAATTTGTGAATGCAAATGGTGCAAATCCTGTCAGAAGATCACCGTTATCACCACCGTTGTTTACAGGTATCCTGAATAATTCCGATTCTCAGCAGAATAATCAGTCCCATGATTCTAGTAACATACCTTTCCATCAATTCGACTTCTCATCACACGATTCGAACACATCTCATACCAGCGTACCTTCTTCAGGATTATACCTGCCACCCTTTCAATTCAGAAAAGATTCAACTTTCAGTACCAACTCTAGTGTTAGTACTGATAACCATAGTCAATTCTCATCGTCACATCATTCAAGTATTACCGATATCCCTCAACCTCATATCCCCGCTCCTTCAACGTCAAATGTTCCTCAATTCAGCTCGTCGGCATCCATTGGTCATCTTCTCAAGTTCTTTAACGATAATGACCCAATTGTAAAAGGCCAACAATTACTTCATTCAACCCCCACCAAATTACAAATTAACCGCTACCTATCCTCTTACTTTAATTTTTTCCATCCGTTTCTACCGTTTCTACATATCATCACTTTTGAACCACAAACTGTAGCTCCCGCATTAATGTTCGCAGTATGTTCCATTGGCGCTACTCTTTGTAATGAGATCAATATGGCTACGTCACTGCATATGACCTCGAAAATGATTCTCAGTTCCATTCAGCAGTTTAGCAAAGATTTCCCCAATTCCCATAATGCACCTATGTGGGCCACTCAGTCTATGATTCTTAATGTCGTATACGCATCATGGAGTGGAGATCCACGAGGGTTAGAATTCATCAGCTCATACCGGGCTTTACTCTCCGATTTAGTGACGTCTGCAGTCTATGAGTTCTCCATCAGGGAAGGTTCTTCTCGAGTTAATAATAGACAACCCACCTGGCAGCAATGGCAACAGTATGAGCAAGCTAAACGGGCATTCTTTGCTGTTTATACGATTTTCGGTTCGTTGACAGCTATTTTCAATTATCCATCGGCAATTGATAATGGTCGGATCCCAAATAAATTACAACTGCCATGTTCTGAAGTATTCTGGAACACGGCATATGAATCGGAGTCTGACTGGGTTTATAATTATGTCCATGAAACAAATTCGGTTCCGCCAATTACATTTTCCGAAGCTTATCATGATCATCTAATTGACAATAACCATGGTGGTAGTAGTGAATCCGTTATTTCGCCGTTTGGTTCCAAAATCCTTATTACTGCATTACTCCTAGATGTGACTGCTGGGAATAACCCAAACAGTCAATTTTACACGATGAAATCAAAACTCATTACTGGATTAAAGAATTGGGATGTTATGGCGCGCGACCCCCATCCTGGACAGGGCCAACTGGTTAGCCAAATGGCAGTCAACTCCCCGTTGTTCAATCTAACATCCCCAATGCTTGGTCCCAATAACGGAGGTAAATCGCTACTTATTTCCAAAGTGAGATCTCAACAGCACCCTCTCATTGTATCGGGGTATATTTTTTCATTAGTGACGCAGATTCGATTGTTAATAGATGTCACGTCAGTACAGGAAGTGATTCGCTACCATGTTCCTCATGATATTTGCCACGCGTCGTTACATATCCTTGGAATCCTTGGCACTACAGGAAGGCTTAAATCTCCAGAGCTGACCGGTCTAATTTCCCAGTGTTTTGATATTTTCCATCTACCCAGTATGCTTGGACTAAGGCTTCTCAAGTCAATGTTGGGCAACCCATTAATTGCTGCGTCAATAGATAGCTTATTGTGTGGTTTTGAAATATCTCTAGTGGTTATTATGTGGTGTCATCGAGTGGAACAGGAGATGATGCTGGCAGTCGTGGACTCGCCTGATCCTGATGAGCTTGTTGTTTATGAATCGATTGAGCGTCTCTGCAATGACTGTGGGCTTGAAAAGGTACAAGGCCAGCTGGCACCTACGTTAGCTGTCTATGCAGCGGATATTCTTGAAGGAGTCGAGTGCTGGGGAATTGCCAATGTGTTAAGTTTATCGTTGCGGTCATTTGGGTACAGCCTATTCCCTTCGACACCACAAGGAGCCGCCCAAGGACCAATCAGCGGAGGAGTCAATTTCGCCAACAACGGCGGTAGCAACAGCATGAGAAGGATGATGTCCACATCCACTACGCCAACGACGGCCGCCCCCAACGTGAATCGAAGATTGTCTTCAACATATTCCCATCACGGCACCCCCGTACTTCCTCCTCCTACAACCTAACCAAGTCACCTACCTGCCTATCTATACTCAGTTCCGCAGCTAGCTGCCTTTCTCTCTATCTATTGTCATGTCGTTGATGTCTTCTCGTGGCAACAGCGCAATGTATAATTGTATTATATATTATTCTGACTGCGTTTTTATCATCGATCGACTGCACAATCCAACCTTATCAACGTGCATAGATGGTTGGTCCCCCGGTCTGCCTCCGGCGGCTGGGCTCCGCCCAGACCCGTAGCTCCGCTTCGCGGAGGAACTGTGAACATGGCCAGAGAAACCTTAAACCTCTTCACGGAGGACAACTCGTACTTCATTACATCTTATGTATTGAAGAAGTAGTAGATAATATATAGAATATACAATAAACATCACAAACCCTTCCAAAGTACTTTTTAGTTTTGTTAACAATTTTCATTGCTCGAATGAAATCTAAGCCTCAAGGTTAAGACGGCCAGAAGCATTAGTGACCTTGACACCGAGAGCCTTGGCCTTTTCAACAATGGCAAGTCTCTTTCTTGAAGAAACGTTGTGAGCAATTTCGGCAGCATAGGTCTTAGTGTGGAGGAGCAAAAGGTCGAGGTCGTTGGTGTTGGAGACAACGAAGGTCTTGTGTCCAGAAGGAGAAAGATGTCTGGTCTTCTTGTTGGATCCATAACCGATCTTGGGCATTCTGATGGTACCACGGAATCTTCTGCGGACAGCAGAATCAATACCCTTGGGTTTTCTCCATGATTCACCAACTCTGTCGTAACGGTCAGAGTGATGTCTCTTGAACTTCTTAGCGTGCTTCTTAACGATCTTTGGGTGTGGGAGTGAGGCGGCCATCTAGAAAGTACGAGTTAGTAACTTGCTTGTTAACGAGCGAACAGGGGAGAATGTTAGGAAAATGAATAAGATAAATGAAAATGAATAGTGATTAATGAGTTGTCGCAGTATGTTGAGGTGGTCGTGGTTGTCATCGTTGCCATAGTTGTAGCAGTAACATCAGAAATAGTAATACTATTATTGACAGTAATATATCACTATTACTATTATCGTATGTAGTTTATGGTTGGATAAAGAAAGTCGAGTCCTCAAATCACTCAATAATCGGGTGTAAACAATATAACAAGGTCTTCTGAATGTACAGTCAATATTCTGATATTGCGATCGTTTGGATCGTGGTAATACCATCTGTCGTCGTTTCGATACCTATAATCAAGTCATATCCCCATTCCTAATCTAATAATCCATATTCATCATTTAATCATTATCTCCTTGTCTTTGATTCATTTCCCTCTTCATTTGAATCTAATCATTTCTACTAACCTTTGTTGTTGAGTTGATGTGTATACCCTTTGTCGACTGGTTGAGAGAGTATCAGCTACTATTAAAATTATACCACTACTGTATATTGCGCCTTGGTGATGATTGTTTTGTCAATTTCAATGTTTGGTGTGTGTTCGAAAAGCGTGTATATTTGAGAATGAAGCCAAGCTTCTGTCTGCTACGGCTTTGATAAAATATTAGTATTGTGATAATGACTGTTTATTGCCTAATTAGGAAAAAGACTGAAAGCTCGAAAATCGAAATTTGGTCATGTGATTTATAGTTGGGAGTTTGCCAGAGTACTGTAGTAAATAGTGGGCTCTATAGTAGGATAGAAAGATAGGTAGAAGAAGTACACTTGGAGAGTAGTCACAGTAATAATATAGGTAGAGTAAGAATAAATACAGAGTAACTCGACACTAGCTCAAACACAATATGATATTGTTCGTATTCGAGCGGCACTGCTAGTATTAGTACAGTACGGCCTTCTGACTAGATCTACTACTTTCTCTTACAAGAGCTAATAGTAGTAGCACAAGAGGTGTCCTTAGTCGAATTGCACGTGTAACCGGCAGCATCATTGTATGGCCACTATTAAATTCACCAAAGTAACTTGTACAATACTGTCAAAATGAACGTAATGGCACTATTGATATTTCTATCACTGTTTCTATGTATGCACGGTTAAAGATCACAGATTATTTTATCTTGCACGTTGTTCATGCAGGGACTGATAAGAGTTTGTTGATGTTAGAGCCGCAGTGAGATCATTTGGTAGATGCAACAAAATTAATAATAAATTGCTTGACCAATAATAATACGTTTCTTGAATATGTATATTTATCATATAAGCATCTTAAACATATCATACCTGAAACCATAACCACCATCCATCTCCATCTCCATCTCATCTCCAATCCTCATCTAATCTATTAATGCCGTTCCCTAAGCCACCGTTTGACTCGGATACTGCGGCGAGCGTACAAGCCGCGCATCCCTTCAATATCTTCTACTTTGACAGCCTTATCATAGAGATGGCAGGGCACACGCACTACTACACTCATCACTGTACACATACATACATATATATACGTACTGTAGCAGTTAAACACCACCACCATCATACATCGAACAAACGAACGCCAACTTCTTTCCTTTTTTATTTTTGTTTTTTGATATGTTGCGTTAATGTAGGACTGCGCCTATAACGTGATTGATTAAACTAATTCTCATTGCTCCTTATCTCTGTCACACCTCGTTCTCTATAGTGTGTCTTCCCCAGGTTCTTTTCTTACCATTCATCTATTACCATCTATCTGTTCATTTGGTCGTCACCATCAACTCGCATCTATCTACATTCCCCATCTCACACTCACTCATTCACCACCATGTCGTTCTTGGAAGCTCTTAAAACAAAGGCTTCTCAGCTCTCTCTATTCGACACAACTAACTCATCAGATAGTAATAAGCCGGAAGATTCAATTTATAGCAGGAAACTGACGCGCGATGAACTGTTTACTGCTGATTACAGACTCCCTCCATCAGAATCGCTGATGGATCAGGTTTCTGCTGAAGTATCGATTGTATTACCTTCTACTAATAGTACAAGGGGAGCTCCTTTGTTCAAGGGCAAGCTATACCTATCTGAATCATTTATCATATTCACAAGTGCTCCCGATCCTAGAGACTGTACATTTACTTTACCATTGGTGACAATCCGAAGAGTTGAACGATTGCCGTCAAAATCATATATATTTGCATTATCAATCCATTTATATCATGGAGTATCGATTATTATTCAGTTTGTTGGCTTGAGATCTCATTGTGAATCGTTTTGTAAGCTATTAAAGGACAATTTGCGATCTAATATGCCATTAATTAAGCAATTGAAACCATTTCTTCATAGCTTTTATTCTGAATATTTGGTGTTACATAACGTAGCAGAGAATATTCATCAAGAAGAAGAGAGTGATCAAAAACATGTCGGTATTATTTCCAATGCTCCGGGTAGCGTCAATGCCAAAACAATTACTACCACGAAAAGAAGCATAGCTGAACCACCTCAAGGTCTAGGTCATATTTTCAGGTATCCTGGTGATTCAAGAAAACTTCGCGATAAACCCAAAATGAGACTATGGCTTGAATATTTCATGGAACATGGCCGAAATATCTCCATTATTCGTCAGCCAGGATTTTATAAACTCATTAGAATTGGTCTGCCCAACAAACTTCGCGGTGAGATCTGGGAATTGACCAGTGGATCTATTTACCTACGAATGCAAAATCAACGACTATATTCCTCATTGTTGGAAGAATTCGATGGCCGTACCTCTTTAGCAATTGATGAAATTGAAAAGGATTTGAACAGGTCGTTACCTGAATATAAAGCATATCAGGATCCCGAAGGAATTGGTAGATTAAGAAGAGTCTTGACTGTATATTCTTGGAAAAATCCCGATGTAGGCTATTGTCAAGCAATGAACATTGTAGTTGCTGCACTCCTAATCTATCAATCTGAAGAACAAGCTTTTTGGTGTTTAAATACAATCTGTGATAAACTGCTTCCTGGTTATTATTCTAAAACCATGTACGGAACTTTGCTGGATCAAAAAGTTCTCGAGTCATTGGTGGAAAAGACAATGCCCGTACTGTGGGACCATTTGGTTAAATATGATGTTCAATTATCGGTGGTTTCATTGCCGTGGTTCCTATCGATATTTATTAATTCGATGCCATTGGTGTATGCTTTTAGAATTGCTGACATTTTTTTCCTGGAAGGAGCACGAACTTTATTCCAGGTGTCATTAGCTATCCTAAGAATAAATGGCGATGAATTACTAGATGCAACTGATGATGGCGCTGTGATACAAATTTTAAAGTCATATTTTTCCACATTAGACCAATCTGCTCATCCCAACTCTGAATCTGAAAAAATGAGATCCATTACCAAATTCCAACAGTTAATGGTAATAGCATTTAAAGAGTTTTCCGTTGTTACTGATGAAACAATTAACGAATTTCGATCAAAATATGAAAACCAAATTTTACGAGATATTGAAGTTTTTGCAAAGAGAACGCAGATTCGAAACCTACCAAAATCTGTTAATATGACTGCTAAGCAGGTGGGCGTTATTTATGACCGTTTTTACGGAGTTCTTCAAGAAACAAGACTAGGGCTTGGGAATGCTAAATCAGAAATGAATCTTGATACGTTTGTTGTATTTATGGCTGGGATAGTTGATTGGATGAATCCAGTTTATCAGGAAATGATGGGTGGTGGTCAGAACCCTCGATTTACATCAACACAAATTCCGTCTCCACACGATTTTGTCGAAAGACTGTATCGTCGTTGGGATAGTCAACTAAAGGGAATGCTCACGTTAGGAGATATTGTCCAGGGTCTGGATCGATTGGTGGAACCTGATCTTATGACTGCAATGTTCAATTTCTTTGAATTATATGACAGTGAAGGAACTGATAATGTTGACAGAGAGGCCATTCTTAGCATGTCCGAGGGACTACTATTCCTTACTAGACCTTGGAGACAGGACCCTTTGATCCTGGATAGCACGTCTCTTCAAGAGATCCAGAAGAACAGGGAGGACTATGAACGATATTTAGAAGCTAAGAAAGAATACGAAAAGAAAGATAATAACAACAACAGTAATGAAACCCCTGGATCACCACCAACACCTGTCTCGCTATTGGACATTTCATCACTGAAACACGAACAGTCTGCACGATATCTGTCGGCGATTAGCAATTTTATCCAACGGGCATTCGAATATGCGACACCTGTTGAAAAGGAACCTCCTGTTAATCTAATGGACGATGACCACCATGTTTCTTCTTCTTCTTCTTCGTCATCTTCTACCAACTCGAGGGACAATGTTCATAATAATGCAGCCCTCGACCCAGATTCACCTCTGACTATGAATTTAGCGACCTTCCGAATGGTCGTTTTGGCTGACGAAACTCTTGAACTATTCTTTTCACAATCATCTCAGTCATCCGTTCATCTCACCGACAAGGGTACTGGTGTATTTGACACGTCTAAACGACGTGGAATTTCTGCAGCTGCCACACTCCGAAATGTATTTGACGGAATTATCAATGATGGTATGCGTGTCGCTGGCGAATTGCGTCGTCGTATCGATGAAATCGATAAGCAAGTCAAAGAAGATGACGACGACGATGATGTATCGACCGTTAAGCAGACAGATAGAGATTTGCTTGAAGAGCACCAATCTTAGTATTTTGAATAAACCATTCGTATTTTCCCTCGAACTGCCTCTTGACGTCTGGGCTCTGCCCAGATTCGTACTTCCACCGAAACGCACGCATACAAGGTAGATTTAATTAACTATAATAAATATTTCAATTCCTTTTTCCCTCCCATAATATTAAACCAAATATAAGGAATATACACACAAATCTTCTAATCAAGTCCGAAAGCCCTTCTAAGAGCAGGGAATTTCTTCTTTTTGGCAATAGTTCCGTCAGGATTTACTTTAATCAAACCACTATCATAAGAATCGTCGGTATGGCGTTGTTTTTTAGATGACTTTTTGGAGCTGGCAGTAGATACTTTTCTAGAATCATTTCCCGCACCTGACCTAGAAACAAGCATCTTTGTGGAATTTGAGGGTGAAAACACTCCCATAAATTTACCCTTGGACTTTGGCTGTTGTGGCGCATTATCTACCACGGCGGGTATTGTTGAAGGTAGCTCCAAATCATTATCAGAGTCAGAATCTTCTATCCTTGAGCGGAATGGCTGATTGACGGCAGTTGGATGTTGTTGAACTTGCTGAGAAACTGGTCGACGAGGTGTCGGTTTCACAATTTGAGGCTGTACCGGTTGGTCTCGCATACTCATTCTTGCGAACTTACTAGCACCACGGTTCTTTGCTCTGCTTTCGCGTTCGAAACTCGAAGTCGAGTTCGTTCTTTGCATACTGTTGTTTGCAACAGGGATATGAGAGAAATCGGGTCTTTGACTATTCGACCTCAAAGATGCAGTTCTTTCAGATGGCAGTGTAGTTGGTAAATGAGAAAAATCCGGTCGCTGTGTATTCGAACGTAATGAATGAGTTCTGAATCCATTCGCAATCGGAGCAGTAGGATTCCTCACTGGAGTTGATGTCTTTGGAGAAGTTCCACCGACGCTGTTTCGGAAACTTGGTGGAGATGGTTCTACCCATCCATTTCCATTTCCATTCGCATAGTCTTCGTAATAATCGTCACCATTGATATCATAAGGCGCTTCATTTCCAATGGCAGAATCCCGAAGAGAGAATTTAAATGGTTTTGTTTTAGACGTAGCATCACGATCTTTTTTCCAAGAAGAATCTGAATTTAGTGAGATCGCATCCAGATCATCATCACCATCTTCGGCATGCTGATGAGGACCTTCGCCGTTGAGCTCCGCATCGGAGGGAACATCTTCCTGTTCACCATCACTATCCAGTGCTAAGGCACGGTAATGGTGATGAGGGGTGTTGTTGGCGTGTGGCTGATGTACGCTTGTCTGCTGAGATATAGAAGTAGTATGCGCAGCAGCAGCAGCAGTTACAGATGTAGATTTGTTTTGGGTTGACTGTTTTACAATTTGATGATTAAGCTGTTGGTGTTCAACTACCTCTCTTTGTGGCTTTGTTCTTTGTTTTCGAAGCGTGTCTTGGAACCTACTCTTTTGTTGAGCATTAATATTATTATTCTTGGGTCTCAGAGAGAAGTTTTTACTGCTTGTACTGGAAGCAGCGGCATTTCTCATCTCCGTCTCAATAGGATCTTCAAATGCATCTGAGTAAACCGAATTGCCACTGTCTGAATCCTCATGGCGATTGTTCGAGGCCATTCCAATAGCATTTGACGAAGCACTTTTTGTAGACTTTGCCGCAGCAGCAGTTGCTACGGGACTTGAAAACCTGCGAGTATTGACTTGTTTACCTACTGGAGTAGAAGCAGTTAATGGATGAGTCCTAGCAGCTAGTGAAGCAGCAGCAGCATGAGTGGATTGTAGTGGTTTCAAAAACTCTCTATATCCATCATTGGTGGAAGGAATGTATTCAATATCAGATTCTCCACTGAACGATACTCTAGTATTTTTACGTTTAAGATTTGTGCTACTGCCATTAATATCAGCACCAGTTCCGGTACCACTTCCACCGCCGTCAGATGAGGAATTTAAAGATGAAGTATCTTTTAAAGCTGGTTTCATGGGAGATATCGATCGGGGAGGGGGGACATGTTTAATAGGAGTAGATCGTCTTCTTCCTTTAATTGGATCGTCTTCATCCTCTTCTCTTAGTGGAGTGAATGCAATTCTAGGACTGGAATGACGTGGACTGGTACCACCTACTGCTGGTAGAGGTGGAGGGGTAGCTAATTTACTATTATTGGTACCAGAAGGAGATGGGAAAAAATCAGTTGTATGAACCAAATGTTCAGCATCTTCCTCAGAAACAGGGTTTAATTCACTTTCAAATGACATGGCATGACCATGACCTGCTCCAGACCTTGATCCAGCACTACTTGCAGAACGTCTAATAGGGGTGGTATGTAACGGTACAGTTTTGGTACTAATTAATTGGAATGACCCGAGATTACGAACAGTGGTAGTTGTTAATGACATTGTTCTACCATGTTGAGAGTCGGTAGTTGTGGTGGTTGTAGTGGTTGTAGTTGTAGTTCTTGGTCTTGGGATATTTCGTGCTGATACAGAACCAGGGATACCAGTATGAGTTGTAGGACCGATATTGACAGACGGAGAACGTCTTGGACCAGCTCCGCCTCCAAATCCAGACATGTTACTTGTCATAGAAGACGATCTTGAAATTGCATTTGCCGCTGGAAGACTATCGTTCGTTAACGAATGCCTACGTAGTGCCGTTGCAGCAGCGGCAGACGACAACCTTGCACTGGATCCATTTGTTTGAGACAAATTACCAACATTAGCAGCAGCAGCCAAAGCAGCAGGGCTTGGTAAATGTCTATTTGGAGGCAAATCGCCCACTCCAGTATAAGAAGTTAGAGAGTAAGTGCGGTCTGATTTTCTCCTTGAAAATAGCGGCATTTTAGTGGATTGGATTAAATAAAATGAAACTTCGTGCTCCTTCTTTTCACTCGCGCTGCTTCACGGCCGCTTTTTCACACGCGCAAATTAAAATTCACGGCTTCCAAAAAAATTAAAAAGTTTAACTCAATGATGACGACGACAATAGGTAGCACCAGCAGTACCTGAAATATTTAAAAATCAACAAGATAATGTCAATTAGAGATATTTTCACCTGAAGTTCGGAAACTAAAGAAGAAGAAGAAGAAGATAGAACGATACGGTGCAATTCCTCCCCTTCGTCGTTGTCTGGGTTGTTGCTTGTTGTTTGCTGTCGGTTTAAACTTTTGTTCTTCACAAAGAGGCTATTTTTAGTCTATCCACTTTGAACAGAAACGATACCAGATTGCGGGTGTAAATATTTTTGTTTGTTTTTTGCTACCGAGCTAATTGTGAAGAAAAACTCAAAATGTAGCGGTGAGATGATGGGTGTAATGTGATGAAGTTGTAGTGGTTTAAGTTTAGCAGCGGCCTCAGCTACTAAATTGCTTCAAAATATTCGTGGTAGTAATGAGGAAGGAGGTGAAGAGGTTGAGGAGGTGGAGGTGGTAGTGTTGGTGATGTTTTGGCGGTGAAGATGGAGTTTTGTGTAATTGAGTGATATCGAAGATGAGAGTGGTGCAGTGAATGAATGAATGAGAGCCGCTGGGTAGATTGATTGATAGTTAGATGCGTAGAAACAATAAAAAAATATGGTGGCCGGTTGCGGCTTGGGTCGGGCGGCGACGGCAGCGATCAAGGCGCATTCGTCTAGTCAGTGCTTCATCCATCTATCTCGCACGGCCCGGCCCGACCGATATCGCCTCCTCGCCCATCTCTCTCTCCTATTCTCTCGATCAGCAGCGCAGTTGTTGTTCCTCCCAATTGTCCTTTGTCGCGCCTGTTACTCCTGTATAATATAAAGATAATGGCCGATGCCGCCTTGATCTCGGCCCAGTATTGATTAGGGTATGGGTTATAGCTTGAGCACTCAGGCATACACGCACGCACGCACGCGTGCCAGGGCCCTTAGCAGTGCGGCCGGGTTTACGTACCCGCGTGTTGATCGATAGATCGAATTGACAACAAATGTCTGTCGCGAGGCCGTTCAGTTTACTCAGTATGCTCAGCTCTCTCTCTCAAGAGCAGCAGCAGCAGCATATCAATTGATAATACACCACATCTTACAAGTAAATTCCACAAGGTACCTGTACTTTAACCATACGGGTAGCAAGCATCCATTCCGGAACCTTAAAAAAACTGGTTCATACCTCATAGTATTATTGCTGCTCGTCGGCATAGCAGTCTGGTCTGGTCCTTGGCCAGAGCAGAAGAGGCTGGTGTTGACCTTGGCCTAGAATTGAGCAGTACGGTTGGACGAGTTAGAATAAGCATAAACTCTTTACTAACCCTAACAGCAACAAACTTACATTGGTTACTAAATTCCAAGTCAATTTTATTTATGCCCATATCTATCTTTTTAATAACTTCTTTCTTATCTTATCAATGTCTCATATCTGCTATCTTATATCTGACAGCTAGATATATTAGATGTTCAGTAACCACTAGCCTGTTCTGGATTAGGTTACGTCAACGCTACTTTATCTCGCATATTATGCGTCCGACATTTACACTCCCTAAGTCGGTCGACTTGAAATATTTCAGACATACAACTTATCAACTTTGATCATTATTATGAATTTATTTCTAAACTAAAAAAAAAAAATGATACGCTACACCGTGATTTTTAAAAGAACAACAAACGCCATGAACAGATTAAATAAGCTTCCTTTTCGTAATACATAAAACACCCAAAACAACAATGAGAACCAAAATAGAGAGCCAGATACAAACAAAACAAACCGAATAACCAAAGCAAGTAAGCAAAAAAAAAAATTCAAGGTTTAATAAGAAGATCATCTTTAGACATTTTACGCACTCTACGAGATCTCAATGCAGGGTCGGAATTGGTATTTCTCCACGAGTCAACCGCTCTTTGAATCAATCCTCGACGGCTGGCTAAATCTGGATTTAGATATGCTAGGCACCATCCAATACAATTACATTCAGATTCATACTTTTGACGGTTACCCTTGTACTGTCCTGGAGGAACTGCAGCCCGCGGATAAATACAGTTTTCAGTTTTAAATTGTTGACTGAGTTTAGATATATCCACTGATTCAATATCACAACGAATGCAATAAGTAGATCGTACTCGCTTGCGGGAATATTGAAATGAGATCCAGTCAGTTCCATTTTCATCCTTTCTAACAAATGTTGGAACCGTAGCGGGAATTGGGCCTGGTAAAGAGTTGCGAGGTTTTTTACTGAAAGAATTGGTCTTGGATTTAACAATTGTAGTCGGAGTGAACTGTGAACTGGATGATGAACGTCTACTTTTAGTCACCGAAGAGGAGCTACGCCCCCTTGGTCTACCCGGGCGTTTTTTAACAATACTTTCTTTGTCCAATGTGGGAGATGCTGAAGGAGGTGGCGCTGGGGTGACGGTGGTATTGATCCCAACAGTTATGCTTGTGGGTGATACTGGAACATCAACTTCAAGACCAATGGCAGAACGGGGTCTAGTAGGAGTAGTGTTTTCATGTCTTTGGGTCACTACAGGTGGAGGTGAATGCTTGTACGGAGTAGCTGCAGGCTGTTCAATAGTGATTTCCTTCTCATTGTCATCTGATTGATCATGAACACTCTCTTCAATCGAAGGAGAAAAGAATGAAGTGTTTCGAGAGGGTGGAGAAGAAAGCGAAAAGTACTGTGGTTCAGGTTTGTATAAATGAGGATTGAAATTAGGAGTAGTAGAAATATCATCTGAACCATGTTGTACAAGAAGCTTATGCTCTTCAGAAGGAGAAACCAATCCATCAGAAGCGACGCCACCATTACCAGAAAACATAGTTTCATCATCGTTGATTAAACAATTAAAATTTAATGTCGATTCCCCAATGCCGTCAATGGAATGTGAAGAAGGGTTGTAATAAATGACTGGTGACAAGAATGGATTATGAAAATCATAATTTGCTACTGGTGATAATGTGTTGTGGGATGGAGTGACCGATGACGACGATCCAGGAGATAAATGACTGATATCAGTACCATTAGTAGTCAACGAGGTAGAAGACGACGATGAGGGTAAAGGAACAGGTAGATCTGGAGGATCTGGCCAGAAACGATAAACTCTAACCTTATCAGAAGACTGTGGACCAGGAGGACTCAAGGAAAAAAACTTGTTAGACATGGTAGACGCGAAGGGGTATGAGTAAGAAACAGCAGTGGCCATAGCAGCAGCAGCAGCAGCAGCAGCAGCAGCAGCAGCAGCGGCGGTGGCAGCGGTGGCGGTAGTAACAGTAGTGGCATTAACGTGAGATTGAGTACGATTAACAACAGGGTGGCTAATAGGAAGAGCAAAATAATCGTTAATGGCAATTGGCTGTCCAAAATAATGTCCTTCGGTAACTCGAGGAGGATTGCCATGCTCAGTCATATTTTGTTCTCAAGGAATAGAAGCGCAATAAAAAAACAAAAAAGAATTTGGGAAAAGGTGACAGGTAATTTTTAAAATTGCAGGGATAACGCGACTGGACAATACTACCAAGTAGAACGCTGAAGAGGTGAAAGGTGAAAGATAGAGGTGACAGATGAGGAGGTACAGGAAACAAGAAATAATGGTAGAATAGAGACAAAAAAATTACCTGTAGAACGGAATAATTAATGTTTAAGATATAAACAAAACGACAAGGCACGCTCAAAGAGAGAGCACTGGCAAGCCAATTCTTGCTATAATCGAGGGGAGAAATGTCGCTATGAACCTTACAAGTTACCGCAATATTCAAACACTAGTTTACTAAAAAATATACTAACAATCAGTGGAACAAAAAATTAATTAATAAAATGAAATTTGCTCTGTTAGGCGTTGCAACCAGATTTTTTTCTATAAACCCCCACCCATCGTGACCTACCAGACATTTGAGTTGATTATATATATCCTTGACAGCATTGGATTATACACACTGTTTATCCAATTTCAATTAGTTTTCTCACACTCATCTGTGAAAATCAATTACTTTTTGAATGTCATGTCTGTTACAGGTTGCATGCAGAATCTGCGCAAGCGGTACAGATAACCTCACATTGCTTTTTTAAACGCAGTCTTGGGAGGAACGTGCGACAGGGCAACGAAGGGGCTGTATGTAGTAAAGTAAAGTGCATGTTCGAAGATACGGATTAATTCCGCCAACTGGTAATATTTTCGCTGTTGGCCAAGGGTCTAGAATTGTAAGGGTCGTCTCAAGGCGGGAGTATTGGGTACGTGGACTCGACATAAAAATAGAGTTTTAAATATAGTGCAGGGAGAAAAAGCAGGGGGTCGGAAGACAAACCGTGGCCATAGCAGGGGTATAGCTTCATTGACTGCTAATCAAATCAGTGGTCAGTGGTCGATCAGTCGATCAACATTACAGTCAAAGAAAGCCGTGCAACAACTTTGTAGTAACAACGACGGGGAGGTTTCAGAAATCATTCTAAAAGCAAAGCGATAGCACTTGGTAGTCGCTAAACGCAGAGCATATGGCTTAGCTAGGACACTTACACTAAGAAAGGCTGGGGACCTATGATGGGCATGCTGGGATGAAAGTGAAGAGCGTCCAGCGGGCCAAGAGGCAAGAGGGTCAAGAAAATCAACTGGGCCAATTATAGAAGAGGACAGGACACAACAGCGTGTTGATTAGCAGTAATAAGAAGCGCCATTGAGGTCGTGACTGAGAACGATGAAAGTAAACAGTCGGCAGTCTCGCAAAGCAGTCATCAATGTAAAGGTTTAATAAATGACTCTTGTGAACATCGGTATTCTCAAATCCGTATTCAATTACAGATCTCGGATGGAATAGCAACTGCAGCGGTAACTACGGTGGCTACCACCGCTACCACCTCCGCTAGCAGTAGCAGTAGCAGATATTAATTCAACTGCAACTACCACTACCATCAAGCTCATCCCCACATTGATATTGCTTACGATGATTGTTGTTGTTTATCAAGCGCAGAGAACTGAATTATAACCAAGAACCAAACGTTCCAAGAAGTACGCCTAATCATATGTGAAGTAAACGAAACACTAAGCGCAGAAGGTAAGCGAAGGTGAGGCGGTTAGAGAAAGGGACTGGTGGTAGTAGTTACTTTGTAGACTAAAAGGGGTCACACTTTCATAGCCAACCCTTAAAAGCCGTTAGAACTCGACCGTTACAGGGCTGTTGTTGTGTGTGATATGATAACATGGTTTGACAAACAATTGCCGATTTCAGTAACGATCACTCGGGCTGTGTTTCGTGTTTCATCTGCTGTCAGTATACTGCTTTTGCAATGGCGATCTTGTCCCCGCTCGACGGTTATCCTCTACTATACTGACGTCTACATCTGGCCACGCCTTGATAAAAAGACATCGACAGCTCGGCATCAAAACATCAGGAGGTCAGTAGCTGAATCAACCGCTCTCATCTTTCCTAAGAAGTTCTAAACGCGGTAAGAAAGGAAAAAGGCCACAGCAGGTTTTCGCTTATGTTGTTCTCCGAGTAGGCATTAACGTGTCACTTTATCACCACAGATGACATTTGTTTTATTTTGGTTCGTACCAGATCATTTAAGGTCTTCCATAAGACTAAGAGTACGATTGATATATCACCCCGCAACAAATAAAAATTCAAAACCAGGCGGAATTTTACAGTAACATATCGCCAGCCGCATTGTATGCAATACTACATACGCCATTTCGCCAATATCGATGCTTGTTGGTAATACTAAAATGACAGGGCTTATCATGGATATATGCCTTAATGCAGTTTTTAATATGGTGAATAGCCCATTACAAAAGGTCATATTGCTGTTCAAAGGAAATCTGACAAGGAGCTACAAGAAATCATGGTCTCCGTTCCAACAGAGAACCCCAATGTGAACCTGATCCACTAGAACTCACTACAATAATAGTTCCTAGAAACAGACAATAGGATAAACCTTCCAGCGTATTATAGGGTAACGGAAATGTGAATAAAAAAATATGGAAAAAAGAAAATAACGCAGCCGCTCTTTACCCAAATCTGACACCGATCTTACTACACCAAGCGTAGTCCCGTTTTAAGCGACAAACGTTAAAGTTGCATGCACGGTAATCTAACAGGATGTACGCATATGTAGCTAACTATAAATTGAATGTTGATAGTCTTTTTACGAAACGGAATCAGCGCACCGTTAAGTAAAAGCCACCTCGAGGCATATATTAGAGTCAAAACAACTGCTTAATCTGCCACCGTATTTCGTCTCTGGCGGTTGGGCTCCGGCCAGAACCGTGGCTCGAGCTGCGCCCGAAGGCTATTCCGGTCGTTGGGGGTTTTCGTCTAGACCCGTTGCTCATTTCACTCGTTGACAAGAGAGTTTCAAATGAGTGGAATGGTCAGCAACTGCTGGTGTTGGAACATATAACGGTACATTGGTCTGCTTGAACGGGACATTGCCATTTTCTATCTCACTCTTGAATCAAAGCGAAGCTTGTTCTCACTTGTTTGAGAGTGCGACTGTTCACATCCAAGCACCCCACGTAATGGACGGCCAAGGGCGATCCCCAATAGACCCTCAACTTAACCCTCAATTGGACCCTCAATTACATACACCCTCCAAGAATTAGTCAACTGATATAAGCACATAACATGTGTGCTCAGGGTAGATCCAACGTCGATTGGCAAATCATTTAGCTCTTTGAAGTTGTCATAATAAAGTACTGATTACGCATATCCTAATCGCCACAGTGTGTATCTATGCGATCTGTTTGGACAGTAACACATCGCTGTACGCCGTCATTATACATATGTCAGTGGCTGCAACATATAAGCTATGTATTGCCAATATGGCGGGCAAAGCCATGGTGAAGAAGGAACTACAGTGGAGAGCTGCCAGATTGGCAGCGGCCCCACTGTCTGATAAATTGATCATAACGGTCAGTCGCATGGATATATATGCAACACGTCCTGTCACGAGAATCCATTATAGCCACAAGGTCCAAAATTAGATGATTAAAGATTAAATTTCATTTTAAAATCTCAATAATGGTGGGTAGTGCTGAGTTTGCGTTTAATGAATGGATAAGGAAAGCCAGACTGGTATGAGGTCCAGGGTACTCAACTTGGCCGAATCAATGGTGATTGTCGGTGTGCAACTATGGAAACCTGGTATGTCAAGCTGCTTCAAAGTAAAAAGCTTTTTCTTAGCTACAACAATCGGGGTTTAAGTTAAGGAACCCTATATCAAAATAATACTGCAGACATCTTCGTTGAAGATACGTTAAATTGATATATGCAAGAACGGTCATGGTTAGATAAGAGAGACTCCAAGAACAGTCATTTCCCTTTTTTTTGTTACTGTCTACTAATCTGGGCTTGTAAGCTAAGAGAAAGCGCACGACGTTAGTTCATCGGACCCCGTGGTTCCTCCAGATAAAAACAATGAGAAACGAGAAATGTCGTCTTGCTCCGCCTATTCGCTTTACAACAAGCTAAAATTCATATCGACACATGTTACACATGAGTGACAATAAGGAAAAAAGGGTCCTATCATAGATAAGAAGAAAGGGTCTGAAAGGGTCTACAAAGAAATAAGAAAATAAGAGACGGTCTCGCCCACACATCCCCATATTGATTTGATCATAGGGGGCAGTCTATCCACAGTGTGTTGAACGTTGCACAGCAACAATCGTACCTTATAAACGAATAAAATTTACTAAAAAGACTGCAGCTTGCGAATTCTCCAAAAGCCAAATTCTACCCAATCAGTTTCTTTGCAAGTCATAATTTACATTAGTTGCGACAGTTCATATCTACAATCGAAACATACAATGTCTACATCAATATTAAGGGTAGTGAGAAACTTTCTTCGAGTAGGTCCTCGGGACTATTTTCGTCAAATGAATGGTATTGGCGACACCAAAGCAGGTACCCTTGTTGGAACCGATTCGTATGGTAACAAGTTTTTTGAAAACACGGAAGAGGACGAAATCCATTTGAGAACACGCTGGGTTCAATACAAAGACTACTATGGAGATATGTCTCAAGTAGAGCCTGCATGGCATTTCTGGCTCGGATACGGTGTGGACACTCCACCCAACCAAACCGCTGAGAAGTATCTCACAACCAGGGCGTATCCCGCACCTACCAAGAACTATCAAAATTTCACCGGCACCCCTGGCGCCTATGTTCCATACAGCACAGTCAGGCCCAAGATCAGTGCGTGGGCTCCCAAGGTCTCTGCTAGAGCTTAGATCTAATATATTTTATTGCATTTTCCTTCATACCGCGGTCTGCCTCCGGCGGCTGGGCTCTGCCCAGACCCGTTGCTCCGCTTCGAGGAGTGTCAATTAAATCAATATAACCGCATGGTATTTACAGGCTGTCACCACTAGCAAAGGTGGCTCCAACAACAAGAGGGAACACAAGGGTTGCATCAGCATAGACCTTGACATGCTTCGCGTCGGCCTTGATCTTGCCCCAGGAAATGGCCTCGTCAGGACGAGCACCCGCGTCACTGCCATCGAATTCTTGGCCAGTGTTAATGTATACTGCGTAGTCTGCACCATTTCTCATTAAACAGGCATTGGCAATGTGGTGCTTGATAACACCTCCACCTAGGATAATCATGCCAGCTTGAGGAGCAGCCATGGCAAGTGAATTTATACGGCGAATATCCGACACCAGATCAATTCGCAGTTGATTGGGCGATGCTTTGAACGTGTGGAAGAAAAGCATATCTCCCAGAGACCCATCGGTAAGAGCAGGGCAGAAGACGGGGATCTGGTTCTTGTGGCACCAGTAAAGTACCGAGTCTTCATTGTTGATCTCCTTTCCGAGACGATCAATGACTTTGGACGGAGTCCACCATGGGACTTCGCCTGCGTCTGAAACTTTGGCGTTGAATTTCTTGAAATTTTCTTCCTGTTCTTCAAGCATCTTGTCAAGAATAGGAACAATCCACTCTTCGAATCTACAATAGTTGTCATTAGGTACTAACAAATTGCCAATCCGGTTCAAACCCTGATCACGGAGACTGGAACCCTTTAAACTGAATTCGCCAAGGTAGGTATCGGCCAAGCACTTAATAAGATCCTCTTCAATGCCACCAGCTGTGGTTACAACGGCAGAAACAAGCTTATTCTTGACTAGATACTTTAGTGTGCTTCTCATGCCAGAAGAGATCATATTGGAAGTGAATCCGAGGAAAATAGTACACTTTTGGTCTTCGCCAGTCTCTTCGTCCTTGCCTCTCCAAGCCCGCATTTCATTAATAATGTCACACGCCTGGCCAAGGGAACTAGCTTGGAAACCCATGTTTCTCATGCCATCAATAAGGTCCTTGGCACGGATATTAGTGTTTTGAGGATCATCAAACTCGACACCACCGACCTTGACAGCGTCCGAAGGCATATTAACAGACTGTTTAAGAACAGCATCAGCAGCAAGAGCTGGCTTCGTACCGGAAGTCGAAGAATTTTCACCAGACATTTTGGTGTTATTTATATCTATCAAAGCAAATACCAGTATGAATATCGACACAGATGTACATATACATACGAAGCAAGGAGAAAAGAGTGTATCTGACTGTTATCTTTCACTCCACAGATATAGATAGTGAAAACAAATATATTTAAGATCGGCTGTCAAACTTGCCTTATTCATCACTACTTAAAATTTTTCCAACATGCGACAGTCACGTGCGCAAGATATTTCAAGTTCTCCGTTCTCTTTATATAAATATTTTCCAGATATTGCATTCAGGCGTTCTCCGCCAATTGAATACGAGAAATAAACGATATTTTACCCCAATCTGTTCGATATAGTGATAGTCGCTGATTCCCATAGTAGCGGGTAAACCTTTCAGGCAGCGCGACTGGACTTCCTTCCCAGCGTTAGAAGGAGAATTGAATTTTGATTCTTCTCCTGCTTCTTCTTTCTACTTCTAATTGTTCACCAGTCTTTTTCCAACATCTAGCAAACGCCAAAATGACTAAAGAATTCGAAGATCTCAAACAATTAGCTTCCCAGCTTCACGAGAGAATCGAAGCTCTTGAAAAGAAGTTCTCGACTGAGAAATCCACTTCTGCCCCAATACCAAATGCACTTAGAATGGTTCTTATTGGGCCTCCTGGTGCTGGCAAAGGAACCCAGGCGCCCAACCTCAAGGAGAAATACTGTGCCTGCCATCTTGCTACTGGAGATATGTTGAGAGCGCAAGTTACTCAGAAAACGGACCTTGGTGTTGCTGCCAAGAAGATCATGGATCAAGGTGGATTGGTTTCTGACGAAATCATGATTGGCATGATCCGAAGCGAACTTGAGAACAATGCTGAGTGTAAGACGGGATTTATTCTCGATGGTTTTCCTCGTACCATTCCTCAAGCCGAGAAGCTTGATGAGATGCTCAAGGAGCGTAAAACTCCTCTTAAAAATGCCATTGAGCTCAAGATTGATGACGAGCTTCTCATCAGCCGTATTACCGGCCGTCTCGTTCATCCTGCCAGTGGCCGTTCTTACCACAAGGTCTTTAACCCTCCCAAAGTTGAGATGACTGACGATATCACTGGAGAGGCGCTGATCCAAAGATCTGATGATAACGAAGGAGCACTTAAAAAACGTTTAGTGACTTATCATGCCCAGACTGCCCCTGTAGTCGACTACTACAAGAAGACCGGTATTTGGCAAGGCATCGATGCTTCTCAACCCCCTCAACAGGTCTGGAAGTCCATCCTCAAATGTTTCGGTGAGAAATAAAGCTCCATCGCCAAAAAATGTATTGTAATATAATCTACCTAGTGTTCTGCCTCCGGCTTGGCTCTGCCTAGAACCCCCCATTGCTCCGCTTCGCGGAGTATCTATGGCTAGCTGCTCTTGGCCCTCCGTGGGCGGTGCCCAGTCAAGAGGGGCATGCAAATGTGTGTAATTTATTATATGATAAATAGTTCAGACCTTTCCCCGCTTTGTGCGAGGCTCTTCCGTCTTAATGTCGCTGTCTGTGTCGCTTTCCTCTGCTTGTCGCTTGACGCTGGCAATGATACTGGCCAGATCAATGGGCGCCGGCGTGTTGGATGGTGGCGGAGTAGGTCTATTCGACCCCGGAGTGCCACCTAGGATCCGTTGGATTAGATCTCCTCCAGCACGGTCGGTTTCGGCAAAACAAGTGGCATGGAATATACGATTTTGTACTTTCATGGCATTTTTCCATACCCATTCTTCAACTTCGTCGTCCCATACTGACGTGAACTTCTCCTGGCAGATTGGACATGGCAAGGCAGCGAGCTTTTTGTTAGAAGGAGCTGCAACTTTTCGGTTGCGTAGCTCTTCCAGATTGAGTTCCTTCTTTTCAGATTTCGAACTACCAGGATTGCCGCTGTCGTCGCCGTCATTATCGTGAGAAATACCAAGAATTTCCTCCTCATCCTTATACTCAATCCACTGTTCGGCAGTCAAATACCAACATCGACTCTGAGATCGGTTTTCTTCCAACAACCGTTTATTAACTCTGAAGTGCCAATCCAAGTGTATCGACTTTAAATGCTGTTGATCATTAAGGAATCGTTTACCACAATTACTGCACTGGTTGGGGATATCTTTATATAACTTATCAATTAAATGAGGCCGTTGCTTTTGTAGAGATATACTATTCAGATCAACTATTTCCGTTAGCGGTGTCCCTGATCTGGTGCCACCACTACCTGGTTCAGTAGAAGACGACCTACTGCTCGATGAATTGACATTTAAGAGGCCCGCCGATGTGAGTGAGTTGATCAGCGATGCTGGTAAGTTGGATGGCGGAGTTTGCTGTGCATTCTGGATACCAGAAGTCTGCGGATATGGTTGTGGTTGCTGCTGAGGACCGGTCTGAGAGCGGGGGCCAGTGGGGAGTCCTAAAAGTCTGTTTCCATTTGAAATAGGGGCAGCATTGGGTCCAGAGGCAGCAGATGGTCCAGAGCGGAAGCTCTGACTGGGTCCACGAGGAATATTTCCATGTGGACCGTTTGGCCCCGGTCCCATATATTCGTAGCCACCATAACTATTGTCATGTTGACCAGGGAACAACGGTGGTGGTTGATGATGGCCCATCGGCCCAGAACCTGGGGCAGGAGTAGGGGGATATCCAGGACCTGGCCCCATACCCATATCTCCCATTCTCTGCCCCAGTCTTTCGATCTCCTTTTGTGAGAATGTGACCAGCTGCCTTTGGATTGACGGCAGCATCGTGGTAGGTAGTGCCTGTGTGGAAACAACTGTTCTTAACTGAGATAAGATAGCCAGTTGTTTCTCAGCATCAACATCTGATGGATTATATGCCTTTCGTTGGCTAGTCAAATCAATCAGCCTGTTAACTTCTACAAGTAGAGCAGACTGACTGAGAGGATTACTGTTATCACTAAATGCTTGGAGATTCAGATACTGTTGTTGTTGCTGTTGCTGCATTTGATGCATTTGTTGTATTTGTAACTGCTGTTGTTGCTGTTGAAACTTTCGTCGTTGGAGTTCTTCAGCACTAGCCTTTGCACGAGCAAGGAACTTTTCAATTTTGATCATTTGACTCGATGGGAATAGAGTCGTACCTGTAATTGGTGATACCTCTTTCCAAGTATCAAATAATTGACCTAATTTTAGCCTAGTACTCTCTTGAACAGACGTGAACGCTTCTGTAAACGTCTTGAATAGATTGGTCCCAAAATAGGTATTAAACGGAGGACCTATATTTTTACAAATAGAATCCAAGAGGTATAAAGCAGGCAGTTTATAACCTGGAGGGCACTGGAAGGGAACTGTTAGTATTATAATAGGGGTATACGAGACTTCTATACTCGACGGCCATGCTATATCTAGATACACACACAGATATGTATATATATATATATATATATATGTATCTGTGAAGAATGGAAAAGCTGGCAGGGAGAAATGGCCCGAAAGGTAGAGTCGGCTCTACCAACTCTGGCTATAGTGGTATGGTCACCATCCCTTTCGCCCCGCCAAAAGAATTGCTGATAATCTTGACGGCTTGCCTGGCTACGTGAGAGACAACAGAATGACAGACCGTGTCGCACAATGTTGGATACTACCGACAACTTGTCGAACAACCTGTCTGACAACCGATATCACACCACGACCGAGTAATAAGATTCACTTTGCCTTCTTTTCACTTACCTTTTGAATATGATCCTCTATAGCTTTCGCTATAATCTGTGCATGATGGATATTTTCCTGAGCAATGACTGTCAAATTTGTAATAATGGGACGAGAATTGAAGGTTAATTCCTGTAGAGATTCCAAATAATCATGACGAATCTGTTCATCATTTTGTTCCGCCATTATTGTTCATGAACCAGAAGGATTTTAACAAATAATAGTTTTGGATCTAAAAAGAATTCTTTAAACCTTTTTTCGGTCTTTTTCCTACTCTCTCCTACTACTACGTTGTTACACACTAGCTACGGTTGTTACACACCTTAGGACCCGTCAAACCAGAAACAAATTTTACGAAAACAAGTTTCTTTACAATCTATTTCTATATATAGTATGTATTTTTATTGCTTAATCAGCTTTGTCCTTCACTTCACTGTAGCTATAATCCTCCACGCGATTGATCCAAAATTTTCTTCTTCTTATTTAATATCAGCAGAGAAGTCGAAACATATAATACGGTAGTTGGTTTTATTATTTGGCGTTTGCTGGCTGCTGTAAGTTGATGTATCGTAGTGCTGACTGTCTTATATATACAATGACTTGTTAAATGGAAGAAAGAGAGAATAGAAAGCAAATCTAATCGGCTATATAATCTCTGCGGTGTAGCGCCACACTTACTGCGTAAACATCTCAACGTTGGGACATTTATGCGCACTCCTTTGAGAACCCACTCTTGTCGACCGACATCAAACATTATTCTGCCAGCAAGAATCCAGTAAACAAACGTCAGAATAGACATCTCTCAAGACATATTAGTAGTACGAGGGGGTTCCAGACATTCTTTTCTGACGACTTGTGGTCGAAGTTGACCTCGTTTTCAACAAGACACGATAGGATATTTGCATAGACACCAGTAAGTGGTAGTTGCCAGTCGGGCCAAACGGGTGGTCGTTCTTTGACAGTCTCCGGTGACCCAGACCCACTGAGCAAGAACATGCCCTAGTGGAGCGAGCTACGGGTCTGGTTTCACTACGATATAGGGAATGGATATATGGATTTTTTGTCAGATTTTTTATCAGAGTAATCGCTGTTTTTTTAATTTGTTACAACATATTACTTATAGCCTGCAGTATACTTTGCATTCTAAGAGGTAACTGGGTGTTGCCCGGAACATCTTTATCTGATAGGTCAGTAAGAATAAACTTCTCAGTACTACTATAGATCCTTCAATTGCTAAACTTCGACTAAGGACGCATTTACATGTAGATTTAGCAACATTTTATCAGTTCTGGTGTAGAGCTGTCTAATTGTGATTTGGGTCGAAGCTCTGATTAGGTCGGTCAGTTAAAGACTCATCCATAGACCAACTTCCTACGAATGTACTCAACTTTAACTTAAGCTAGGCGAGATTTTGATCTTGGTGGTGGAATCAAAAGAATGGCACCTAGCTGCCTTTCCGTAGTGGTACTATAAAAAGAATGCTTCTTGTTATGCTACTTTCGGATGGTATTATATTAACTATTTAAGCTACGGGAAAGCGTGAGAATGGTTTATTGGCTTGCTCCGCATTTGCAAATTTCAGTGGTATTACCTCGTAGTTAGTTAACTATTATATCTTCATCTGAATATATTAAACAGGTGGTACTGGCTATACAAACGGAAAATAGCGCCGTACGGGAACGATCAACACTTTAAGCTATAAGCTATGAATGATCACGCTGATAGTAGAACCTCATCAGTCGTCAAAAGATAAGCTTGGAGTTGTGCACTTATCTATTTCCCCTAGGCATGGCACAAAGCAGAGAAGGTACCCCGACTTCTCTCCGTGGCCGAGCCTTCTCGATTCACTAGCACATCTCTCAAATATATAGCAGGCCAACCGTGCCAGTTGTAGCGGTAAGACGCACGAAGTTGGGAGAGTAAATGTTAGCCCAGTCGAGGTTGAGATATTTGCAAGCATAAAAATGGGCCAGCCGCACAGTCTGAGTCAATCTGAAAAATCTCATTTCGACGCAAAATACACTTAGACAAGCAGGCACCACGTCTGGGAGAGATAATATAATCTTCCTATTGGGACAGCATAAATTTTTTTTATCAGTTAAATTATATCAGACAGTCGATCTTTCAATAGAACAGATATTTCAGCTGAAATTAAAAAAAGTTGTTGTTAAGAGAAATAGTGGAGAAACAATAGACAATAGACTATAGAGATTGGATAGATATAGATAGGGACGACATTCATAAAAGATACAATATACGATGTCACCAACTACAGCCGATAAGAAACAATCTGGATCAGCCCGAGTATTGGGTTCAGGTGAGTAGTGAGATTCAGCTGTTAACAGAATATTGAGCTGTAGGCTGGATCGATCCCACCCAGCATTGCTAGCGACGTATACGTTCTCCGTGAAGCGGAGTAATTGGTCTGGGCAGAGCCCATCCAGCCAAACATCAAGGTCAGAGGCAGAATACTGAATAGAAAAGAATAAAACACTAACTCGTATTAGCTACTGCAGGAATTTGCGAACTGGCTGTCTTCCACCCAGTAGATACAATTGCCAAGCGTCTTATGAGCAACCATGGAAAAGTCACTACGGCTAGCCAATTGAACCTAGTCATTTTCAAAGACAAAGCAGATGCCAGTCTCGGGCGTCGTGCTATCTCACTCTTCCCTGGTTTAGGATATGCTGCTTGTTATAAGATTCTTCAAAGAGTTTATAAATACGGAGGTCAACCAGTTGCCAATGAATTTCTTGGCGCAAACTATAAAGACCAGTTTGAACGTGCTTTTGGACCCAAAACTGGCAAGGCCATTATGTCTGCTACTGCTGGTAGTTTAATCGGTATTGGCGAAATTGTCCTGCTTCCATTGGATGTTTTAAAAATCAAGCGTCAGACCAACCCAGAGTCGTTCCGTGGCAGAGGTTTCCTCAAAGTTATTGCTGACGAAGGGTTTGGATTATACCGTGGTTGGGGCTGGACCGCTGCTCGTAATGCCCCAGGGTCGTTTGCATTGTTTGGAGGATCCGCGTTTGCCAAAGAGTTTATTTTCAAATTGCAAGACTACTCAAGTGCTACCTGGACCCAGAACTTTGTGTCATCTATATTTGGTGCATCTGCCAGTTTAGTAGTTTCCGCTCCTCTGGATGTTATCAAAACCCGTATTCAGAACAGAAATTTCGATAATCCTGAGTCTGGCTTCAAGATCCTCAAGAATATGGCTAAAAACGAGGGCTTCTCTGCCTTTTTCAAGGGCCTCGTTCCTAAATTGTTGACCACGGGACCCAAGCTCGTGTTCTCCTTTGCCCTGGCCCAGACTCTGATCCCAGCCTTTGACAAGGTCTTATCACCCCCCAAAAACTAATCAGATAATGTAGTACTCCCCCCTCCTCTTCTTATATCTGTTTCTGGCATGCCTCCGGTAGCCAGCCATAAAGCTCTGCGTCGTTAGTCTCCCTGCATTCAGGGGGTGTCTTACCCTGAACCCTAATACGCAGTATGGCTACCTATATACACTCTATTTATGGCACAATATAAATACGCAATCTTTTGTCCCAACCCAGTTGTGTTCTGTGCCCAGCATTTGAAAAGTAAACAAACCATCCTCAATCTTCGGGTTCTCATTAATTTTTCAATAACTGGCCTCTTTCCGTCTTCCCTTTAATCAGGGACGCCTTATTGCTCGTCCTTATTGTTCGTACCAAAGTTTCTCTTCTAAATAGAAACCTTGTTTCCTTGCTCAAATGGACTCGTTTCATCATTCCGAACCCCCTCCATCATCAACCCCCGACCTCCTTTCAAACCATTTCGCTGAGAGCATTGTCAACAGTCTTTACAGCACTCAGGGCTTGGTTGCTATTGGTGCAGACAGTGCTGTATCTACTGACTCGTCAAATCCCACGAAAGAGGAATCTTCTCCGCCTACTTCTGCTTCTTTGTCTGCCCCTGCTTCTGCTCCCGCCTCTGCCTCCGTATCCGTCTCAGCCACCGAAATGATTCCCATCCCAGCAGTTCCTCCTCCTCCTAATATGCATAATTGTACCTCTTCTAGTGCTTCTACTATTGCTTCTGGTGCTGCAATTGGTGGTCGCAATCCCAATGGCTCTCCTGCTCCAGCTATGAGCCCTGTTAGCACTACCTTGTCCAATTCTACTAGTTCTAATACTAGTAGTAGTACCTCTACCACTACCGGTGCCACTATCACTCCTGCTATCCATGCTGCCAGCACTACCGGTGCCAATAGTTCCTCCACTTCATTCTGGAACTCATTTGGCGGTAATAGTTACCCGCAAAGAAAACTAAGCACCTCATTTTCCGGTAACCCAATCTCCCAAATGACAAGAAGCCAAGTTAATTCTCGTTGGAATGATTATCGTCATAATGATACGGATACTACGATCACGAACAGTGGTGACAACAACAGTAGTGGTCTAGTCCAGACCACTCATGTTTTAGGCAGTTCGTCTCCTTCTTCAAGTTCATCATCATCCTCACTCCGTTCTACAATCGAAAGACTGTATGACGTTAAGTTATCTACTTTCTCTTCCTCCATTGGATCAGCCGCTGAAAACGGCACCAATGCCACAGCACTTTCAATCGGAACCCCACCAACCAGTACTGCTGAAGTAACATTTGCTCCCCCTGCTATCCCCATGTCTATGCCTGCCCCGGTCACAGCCACCACAAAACACATGGCATATCCGTCTGTCAGTAGCTTCCGCCCACAGGTACCTCCAACTGCTAATATTTCTTTCCCTAAATTAGCTGGTGGTAATACAAGCGTGACCGCTTCGTTGCTCCCTCGTTCCAAAAATCATGAAATGTATGGCCCTGCTGGTAATTTCGACTTTGTTGGTGCTGCTAGCAGTTCAGCGGATTTAACAGCATCATCTCAATGTCAACCTTGGTATATGAATCAACCGTCCATGTCAATATCGGAATCTGTCACTGGCCAATTCAGCCCTTACCAAGACCAAGCGTCTATCTCACCTGTGATAAAGCCCACTACCGCACACCCCACTCCAGCCCAAATGCCTTATGGCGGCGGCGGTGGCACCACCGATGAAGAAATCCAAAGAGTTCAATTGGAACTCTCTGAAGCCAAGCTCGAAATCAAGCGACTTTATGACCAGCTTGATAGCATTCGTCAACGCAAGTCTTCCTTTCCGGATGACGACCAGTCTAAATTTAAACAGTCACAACAAATGTCTTATCTATCTGGACCTAGTTATGTCAATGACATCGATTCTCAAAGTGGTGACGGAAGTAGCAGTGCTGGCGTTAGTGTTCCCTCTTCTTCTAAATGGTATTCGACGCAGAATGACGATCGTGAGATTATTCAGCGTGATCGCAATGGTATTGACTCAGTTTCAAACCCTACGGGATATACTAGTACTGTTGGATTGTCATCCTCTCCCTCATTAAGGGTTCTTTCAACTTCTTTTACTTCTTATGCAACTTCTTCATCTCCTACGACTACTTCTTCTGCTACAATGAACCCTTATGACACTACTGATTATACTTATGACCAATATATCCCGCACTTGAACTCTGTTGACTGTATTGATGGATCTGTCACAACTGCCGCTGCTGCTAAAGCTGCTGGATTGATAGAGCCTACCGATGTCTTCTACCCCATTAAATATTACAATGAACCATTGAATTATCGCAAGCTTCTTGAACGCAATGTTGGCTGTAATTGGAAACTTATCATTGACCGTATCGTGCAGGACAACGACCAACAGGCGTCTATTTTTCTGCAGCAGAAACTTAAGTCCGCGACTAAAAGCCAGAAGTCAGCGATCATTTCGGCAATAGTGGACCAGTCATTTCTTTTAATGATCAATCGATTTGGCAACTTCCTCGTTCAAAGATGCTTCGAGTATGGAACTCCTCAAGAAATCGTTGGTATTACTCGTGGCATGATGGGTCATGTTGTCAAGCTTGCCATGGATCCATTTGGATGTCATGTCATCCAGAAAACCCTTGATTGTGTTGATACCGATTCGAAGCTTCAAATAGTTGAAGAAATGTTGTGCAATGTCAAGGAAACTATGGTCCATCATTATGCTTGTCATGTTTGGCAGAAGCTATTTGAGCTTCGTTGGAATGAATCTGTTCCACCTCGTTTCATGCGTAAAGTTAATCAAGATCTTAGTGGTTCCTGGGTTGAAGTAGCTCAAGGTGAGACTGGTTCGTTGGTAGTCCAAAATATCTTTGAAAATTGCACAGATGACGATAAGAAACCATGTATCGATGAAATCATCTCCAACCTAGATACTGTAATTCGTGGTCAGTGGGGCAATTGGGTTATTCAGCATATGGTTGAACATGCCTCGGAACCATATCGGCGTACGGTCATAAATATGATTATTGAATGTGCCGCCGTTTATAGCGTTGACCAATTCGCTTCCAAAACTGTTGAAAAGATGCTTAAAATGGGCGACAAGGATATCATCCAAGCTTTTCTTAACAAGGTCATCGAAAGGCGCCCTGATAGACCTCGAATTCCACTGATTGATAGTATGACTAACAGCCCACTAACATATAGAGTGTTTTAACTAAACATATCTTGCGTCCCCGGACTCGCTTTCGGGCTCCTGTAGACCGATAGCCTACGGGTGTCCATAGTATCTCGTCTAAATCAGTGACAGTTTCAGGTTCTGGCCTGATCTAATTCTCTTACTAACTTTTGCTTTTAGTTGCTTCTGATGCCCATGGAAATTATCTTATCCAATACATTCTGAATTCTGGCAGCTCTGAACAGAAAGAGACAGTTTCAATTCACCTTAGAAAACATATGGTCTCATTGCGCGGGTCGAAATGGGGAAGCAAATGTGCTTGGTTGATTGATAAAAACAGAAGTACCTCTTCATCAATGGGTGGTGGTGGACTGCGAGGAAGGGAGGGCCGTCTTTCGAAACCCAGCGGACTTTAATATTACACAATGAGATTATAGGTAAACATATGACAAATACTCTTCTCTTTTTATTTTATTGTTATACCTGGATACTTGAAGTATATACCAGGATCTAATTTTTTTCTCCGTCTAACTATTTCAATTTGTTTCATAAGATCTTTATCATTACCATAGGGCCTAAACTGGATAATATAACATATATTAAATTAAATAAAAACTATTACTGCTGTTCATTGCCGGGTCTCTAATTGAGGCTATCAATGAGAATATCAATTAGAATGCACTACAATGCGGCCCCTGAGATACTTGATAAGGTCAAGGGTTCTATGGGTTGGGGCTCAAATTTCTTATCGCATTCTGCAGAACGGCACTATGCTATCTTTTCGAATGCTTATCTTGTTATTTATGACTTCGTTTCTCATCATCTCATACACACATTCCACGCTCCGCAATGCCAACTTCAATCGGTACAGCACCAATTGGCGGACTGACTGCTGACCAAATTGAATCATTCAGAACAAATGGTTGTTTAGTTATCCGCAATGAACTAACTTCAGAGCAAGTGAACGCTTTGCTGGATCGAAGCCACAAACTGCTAGAGGAGTTTTCTATTGAAAATCATCCAATGACCAAGTTCAGTACTGGCGAGAACGTTGGCGATGCATCTGCTGAACATGTTGGAGATGATTACTTTTTAGGATCATCTGATAAAATTCGATTTTTCTTTGAAGAAGATGCTTTTGATGCAAAGGGCACTTTAACAAGAAGCAAGTCTTCTGCTGTAAACAAAATTGGACATGCTTTACATGTTTTGGATCCTGTATTTGCTAGTGTATCAGTTACAGATCGCAACAAAGCCGTTGCTGATTCATTAGGTTTCAAAGAGCCAAGGATCCTCCAAAGCATGGTAATTTGTAAGCAGCCTGAAATTGGCGGGGAAGTTCCCACCCATCAGGATGCGACGTTTCTTTATACTGAACCTTTAAGTGCAGTTGGATTCTGGTATGCTCTAGAAGATTGTACATTGGAAAACGGTGCTCTTGAGTATGTCCCCGGGTCTCATAAAACCTCGCCTGTTTATAAGCGATTTATTCGAAAGACGAACGGAGAGTCGGGAACAGAGTTCCATCGGCTGGAGAACGTTCCAGAATACGAAGAGCCTGAGAAGGACAAGTTTGTTCAATTGCCATGCCCGGCTGGAAGCATAGTTCTTATTCACAACTCTGTTCTACATCGATCTAATAGGAACACTTCATCTAAATCCCGTTATGCATATACTTTTCACGTGATTGATGGAGCTTGTAAATATGACCATCTCAATTGGCTCCAAGTGCCACCTACAGGAGGAGCTGAATTCACTCGATTATAATCATGTTGCAATTCTGTTGTGAAATCTCACATTGTCAGTTGGGTAATGTCGATTGTAAGCTCTTGCAAACTCGCGCAGCATAGAGCTCCTACAGAGAGATAGCTCTACATCCTACTGGTCCGAAATCTCGAGCATGCTTCAGATATGAGGTGAAGTTTGAGACTGAGTTTAAAAAATATAGATTCTAGCTTATCTTGCATATATCAGCTCAATATACTTCTATCACTAGCTGCAACGAAAGGGACCCTGCATATTCGATATAATGATGCCAATGTTACTACCGAGAATTGTGAAACACGAAGAACAACAAAACTAGTCACTACTTATGTCATTTTTAATTTATTCTGCGCGCCATGCAACTGATTATTTTTCTTTTCTGTTTATTGTATAATTTCTAGTTTATCATAAATGATCTCTAGTCATCAGCCTCATGCGGCCGGACAGTTTCAATTTTCATAATCTGCATGATATCTTATAAATATTCATATTTATTTCTCCAGCTTCTATATATATTTACTAACAACCACTGTTTTATAATGTCTAGAGTAGGCGTTCTAGTCCTTGGACCCGCTGGTGTGGGAAAATCGACCTTTTGTTCTTCATTAATCTCTTATATGCAATCTATTGGTCGCCGAGCTCATATTGTCAACCTCGATCCAGCTGCTGAACCGTCAGAATATGAATTTTCAGTTGACATCCGAGACTTGATTTCTTTACAAGATGTTATGGAAGAAATGGAATATGGCCCCAATGGTGGGCTTGTCTATTGCTTTGAATTCTTACTAAATAACCTTGATTGGTTAGACGAAGAGATTGGTGATTACGAAGAAGAGTATCTCATCTTTGACTGTCCAGGGCAGATAGAATTATACACTCATATCCCTGTCCTACCAGCATTAGTCAAACATTTGAGAAATAGCCTCAATTTCTCGTTATGTGCCACATACCTTTTAGAAGCTCCGTTTGTCATCGACAGACCTAAATTTTTTTCTGGTGTATTGTCAGCTATGTCAGCAATGATTCTGTTAGAAACTCCTCATATAAATATTCTCAGTAAAATGGATACCATAGCTGACGAGGTTCCTAAACGAGATCTCAAACGATACTTGAATCCAGATCCATTGTTGATGGCCCATGAAGCGAATGAAAAGACAAACCCAAAATTTCATGAACTTAATAAAAGCATAGCCATGTTAACAGATGACTTTGGCATGGTTCAATTCCTCCCATTAGAAGCTAAGAATCCTGATAGTGTAGCTACTATTCTAAGTTATATCGATGATGTTACACAATGGGCTGAAGCACAGGAACCGAAGGAGCCTAAGGATGAGTTGGAATTGGCTGAGGAAGAATAAGCGAGAAACGGCACTCGATATACGAAGGCCCGTAACCCTAAATCCTTCAAGATTTAAATGAAAGAAATAATTATTTATGTAGACTATTTTTATTAACATGCTCGCTCAAGTTCATTAAAAATAGAATGAACATGGCTGGGGGCATCCCCTATCCAAGAGATGAATGTACACAAACCATGTATATAGTATGTTCAATATCGTAACATTCGTAAATAGTGATATGCTAACCGAAACCTTCGCCATTTAAAAATTTCATTAGAATGATTCACTGCCAGGAGGCGAGGGTAAAGAAACGGAAGGAGTAGCACTACTTGAAACCGTTTTCTGTTTCTTTGCGCTAGCAGAGTGTTTATTATTCACTCGCTTGGCAGATTTGAAATTCAACGTCGATTGTTTGTGCAACTTTTCTTGTGCTTTTAATTCCCGCTTGACAGCCCGTTCTACGCTTCTGGCTTTCCGCACAAACTTCTCTCGTTCTTTTTGTTGCTCAATTTCTAGCCTTTCTTGTTCGTAATCTTTCATCAATCGAGGGATTACTTGGCAATCCCCCTTGACGAATAAGTCGAAACAGCCTTCAAATTGGTTATTCAGTTGCGGATGCTCATCTACATTGAGCCACACAACAGCTCCCTTTGCATGATGGACTGCTTGAGCCATTTCCTTGACAATTCGTCGAACACCAGGGATTTTTAATGACGTTCCAACAACTACTAGCCCGTCAGGCTTGCAACTCAGATCTTCTTCAGTAACAGCTCCAATGGCTTCAGCATCAGGATTTACTTCGTTGTAGAGCACTATTCGTGGCCTTAGTTTACCAATTCCTTGAGATCGTTTACCGGCGACTATTCGAACAGAATCGAGTTCTATACATTCTGGACACTCAGGAGCACCATCATCGGTGAATATGTCAGGGTTCAAAGGGCCCATCCAGTTGCATCTGACACATACCATAGAACCTATAGTACCATGGAGCTGAATTGTCTTAGGCCAGGGGTGTTTCAGTGGAACTTCGGAAGTCAAATGTGTTAACGACGCATCTAAGCAATCGATGTTTTGAGTGTATAATCGGCCAAGTCTATTTTGACTGGCGATTTCATTCAAGTACTGATGGAACGGCGTTGGTGAACACGACGTGCAAAGCTTATGCAAATCGCGTACCGTGGTATGGAAATTGGCCAGTGACGTCCTATCCTGATAAACAGACGCATCAAACATGGCTTTTCCACTACTTTTCAGATTCAGCTCTTGCTTTAGCGAAGCAAATAGTCCCTGTTGAGATCGGAAATCTGGGATACCTGCTGCTACTGATATACCCGCACCAGTAACAACAACTAGACGTCTTGACTCCTGGAAAACATGATGGAGCACAGCCAGATCTTGACGAACATCTTTATGTATCCACGATTTATAGACATCGGCATCATAATCGGGAGACTTGAATTCGCTAATATCAAGCAATTCTTCTGGGCCTCGTGATCGTTTTGGAACTTTTGGTTTCTGTTTTCGCTTAGTCCTAGTAGTGGCCCCTGCCTCTGTCTCTGGCTGTTGCGCTCTGCCCATCGCTGGTCCAGCTCGTGAGGTTTCGGGGTCTTTGGGAGGGGTGGAAGGGGTTGTTGGAGACGACGTGCGTTTAATCGGAACCATCTCTTCTTCCTTGCTCAATATCGTTGGCAAAGGAGAAGACTCTGCGGTTGTATCGCCGTCATCATCTTCATTATCCTCTTCACTGCTACTACTCTTTAGGCTGCTACTACTGCTCTTTAAATAGCCCACTTTCTCCTCTTCTGTCAGCTTCTGTTCCCCTGTTTGTTTACTATTTGTGAATGGAGCAATAGGGCCCAGGAAATGAAATTGACCGAAGTCCTCAGTCGAGGATTCTTCTATTTTAACAATGAGTCCCTCTCCATTCTGTGGCTGCTGTTGGAATTTACCCATACTGTCTATAGTAAGAACAGGTCTGTCTATCCAATTCAATTTCTAAACCCAACTCGGCACCACGGCTTGTCTACCCCTTTGCTATCATTCAACCGAAGCTTACAGATTTAAAATATAGACAAAACCAAGAAATATCCTCACACTCAGGATCTTATAAAGAGAGGTTTTGTTTGCTTGTCAACTCATCAAATGTTTATGCAAGTTTAATCAACAACCATTTTGTGCATATCAAAACAAACTATCAAACACGCCGCACGGCTGTAACAATCCACTACTTTTGCGCTAGAACTCTCTCGGCGGCGGCTCAGAGGGCTTCCTTGTCGTCCTTGATTCGATAGATATCCTGGACTGTAAAACGACTTTGGGATTCCAAGTAGAATATAGGATAGTAATGTGGTACAATTACAGAAAAGTAACAGGTCAAGAAGCACAGCAGCAGCGTGCAAAGCATCAGAGCTGGTATTTACGCCGCATGCGCCACACACAACCCTAAAATCTCAGCTGTTAGTTGAAATATTTCGATATTCTTCAAGCACACACTGATAGCGATAGTAGAAAAACGTTCACATATAGTAAAGCGCAAGATGGTACAAATAAACGAAATCAAAGGCGTAACTAGAGAAAACAGAACTGCTGCTCATACTCATATCAAGGGCCTTGGATTAGATGAACAAGGATATGCTCGACGTGTTGAAGGTGGATTTGTTGGCCAAGAACAAGCTAGAGAAGCGTGCGGTGTTATCGTCGACCTCATTAAAGCCAAGAAGTTGTCAGGAAAAGCCATTTTGTTGGCAGGTGCTCCTGGTACAGGCAAAACTGCACTGGCATTAGCTATTTCACAGGAATTGGGTCCCAAGGTCCCGTTCTGTCCTATTGTTGGTAGTGAAATCTTCTCTGCAGAGGTTAAAAAGACCGAAGCGTTGATGGAGAACTTCCGTCGCGCCATTGGGTTGAGAATCAAAGAAACAAAGGAAGTTTACGAAGGTGAAGTGACTGAGTTGACTCCTGAAGAAGCCCAGAATCCTTTAGGAGGATATGGCAAGACCATCAGCCATGTTGTCGTTGGACTGAAAAGTTATAAAGGAACCAAGCAATTGAGACTGGACCCAAGTATATATGAGAGCATTCAGAAGGAAAAGGTGGCAGTAGGAGATGTTATTTATATTGAAGCCAATACTGGCGCGGTTAAAAGAGTTGGCCGATCAGATGCTTATGCTACCGAGTTTGATCTTGAAGCTGAAGAATACGTTCCACTACCAAAGGGGGATGTTCATAAAAAGAAAGAGATTGTTCAAGATGTCACTCTTCACGATCTAGATATTGCCAACGCTCGTCCACAGGGAGGTCAAGACATCATGTCCATGATGGGCCAACTGATGAAGCCCAAAAAGACTGAAATCACTGACAAATTGAGACAAGAAATCAACAAAGTAGTACAGAAATACATAGACCAAGGAATTGCCGAATTGATTCCAGGAGTTTTGTTTATCGACGAAGTTCACATGCTTGATATTGAATGTTTCACTTATCTCAACCGAGCTCTTGAATCAACTATTTCACCAATTGTCGTGTTAGCCTCCAACAGAGGAATGACCACTGTACGAGGAACTGAAGATATTCAAGCGCCACATGGCATTCCATCGGATCTTGTTGACAGGCTTCTCATTGTGCGTACACTTCCATATAACTTTGAAGAGATTCGAACTATCATTGAGAAGCGTTCTATCATCGAAGTGTCATCCACCTCTGGTGCAGCTCTAGATAAACTAGCTATTCATGGAGTCAATACGTCTCTCAGATATGCTCTCCAACTTCTTGCACCGGCCTTTATCATCGCGAAGTCGAATGGACGTACTGAAATCGACGTCTCAGACATTGCCGAAGTCGAGGATCTCTTCCTCGATGCGAAACGCAGTACGACGATTCTACAACAGAATCAGAAATTCTTAGCTTAAATTTAATGAACTTTCTGTACTCTATATATCGGGATTGTTGTGGAGGAAACGCGGGCTCCTCTCATATCCTTCGTTCGCTCGCTCCACTCCTTTATGCTTTACAACTTCAATAAACAACGAGCAAAGCAAACTACAGGTTTGGGTGGAACCCAGCCGCTGGAGGTAGCGCGACGATAAAAGGAGAAGATAAATACTTTTATTAATACAGTCACAAGTGATAGGAGATGTAGGACCTAGAGCTGAGGAATAGCAGAACCATCACCACGGAGATCGGACCCAGCACTGTAGGAAACTCTACCGTTTTGGGCCAGATTGGATTTTATTACCTGTCCTCGTCCAAAGAGACTACGCCCGGTTCCAGTGACGAGCATGACTTTATGGCCAAGCTTTTCGAGCCCAGCAACTACTTCAGGGGAGATGCCTTCTTCGAGTCCGACAATAGTCTCGCCGGTCGATACAGGACTATCACTGCCCAGACCAGAGTCGGGGAGAGTGGTATCTGGATAGAGACACATTCGAGGAGCATCAAGTGCTTCTTGAGGATTCATTCCGAAGAGTTGGAGGTTATATGCCACCTGTAAGTGTCCCTGTGGCTGATTGAACCCGCCCATAACTCCGTAAGTAGCGTACAGGCTGTCATCTTTGACGTTGGTAATCATAGCAGGAATGATAGTATGGTAAGGTCTTTTGTAAGGGCCAAATGCATTACGAGTGCCGGGAGTTAAATTGAAATTGCATCCTCGGTTCTGAAGAGAGAATCCACATCCTTTTGGTACAATGGCACTACCGAAGCCCATATAAAGCGAGGCAATGAAAGAACAAGCATTGCCTTCTTCATCAGTAGCAGTGAAATATGCAGTATCGGATTTTCTAAGTGGATTGAGAACGCCATGGTCGTACTTTTTGTTTGCCTTCGAAGGATCAAAAAGCTTGGCTCGCTCTGACAGGAATTCTTCAGAGAGCAAATCATTGGGATCATAATCCAGTTTATCAATATCAGTAACAAACTCTTCAGCATCTTTAAATGCGTATTTAAGTGCTTCGATGATCAGGTGGAGGTACTCAACAGAGTTGTGTTTCAATGTTTTGGTATTCACGACTCCCTTTTTCTCTAACTGCTTGATAATCCCAAGGGCAATCAATGCAACAACACCTTGACCGTTAGGAGGTAATTCGTGTAACTTGATATTCTCGTCAACGTCAATACTAATGGGTTCAACAAATTTTGATTGATGCAATTCCAGATCTTCGTTAGTCAGAACACCTCCCTTCTCTTTGAGAACTTGCACAATGGCGTCTGCAGTTTCTCCTTTATAATAGCCATCTCTGCCATGCTTTGCAATTCTCTTGAGTACTTCGGCCATTCCTTTGTTGACAAATACTTCTGATTCCTTAGGGGCACGAGATCCGTCAATGAGAAGTTCACCACCATTAGGAGATCTTTCCAATAATCTCTCAGTACCATTAGCCCAACTAAGAGCGCTGATACGCGAAATAGGGGCACCGTTCTCAGCCAACGAAATAGCAGGCTCAAGAATCTCTTCCAAACTAAGTTTACCATTACCCCACTTCTCAACCACGTCAATCCATCCTGCAACCGCTCCAGGGACAGTCACTGAATGGACACTGGTAATCGGAATACGAGGGCCAGTAACACCATCTTTTCTGAGTAATTCAATTGATGAAGCCTTTGGAGAATGGCCCGATCCGTTAATACCATGAACCTTTTTAGTCTTTGCTTCATAGTATAGACTGAACACATCACCTCCAAGACCAGTCATATGAGGTTCTAAGACACCAATAGCAGCTGCCATAGCTACGGCGGCCATTGCAGCGTTACCACCCTTTTCCAAGATTTTTACGCCAGCAGCACTAGCAAGGGGTTGAGTAGACGAGGCCATACCCCGAACGGACTGAACAACCGATCTTCTAGAGGGATATTCAGTAGAAAACATATTGATAGCAAATAGTGTGTAATGAGAAAAACCCGGCAACAAAGAAACTTATAATGAAAATCGGAAATGAATCATCGATTATATATGATTTAAAGCGGTTATTATATGGATGCGGCGTGAATCGGTCTCCAGAAGTTCACCACTCATGCGTACCACGTACGACGCTCGTTACCACTTTCATCTCTCAGGTACAGTGTATATCTTCCGAGGAATATTCACATAGTAAGCATGATTCATCATGCAAACCGGAAATACTACTCCGGCCCATCACAATAGTTCTTTCGATCATTTCGGGGTCCGAAAGTACTTTATCAGAGTGGGGGGCTCCTCGATCTGCTCCAATAGTGTGATAATGCGAGATTCCAGATATAGTAGCGATATAGATAGCATGAGTAAATAGAAAATAGAAGACAAACCAAATCCATCTGAAAAGATAGAGAGCAATTATGCCACGGGTCATAAAAATAGCAGTCCCAATAAACTGAATAGCGTAAATATAACATATATCATTTGCTGGTTGATAGTAGCGGTCGATGTGAGCACCTCATATTCTATCACCAAGAGATTGGAAGACTTTGCCGCTCGGTCAACTGATAATACTGAGCTCCTCATTTAGCATTAGTCGTAGCAGGCTGCGGATTCTGAAATGCTTGGATCGTCCCGTGTCTACTCCGACGGACGCAAGTTGTTATTAATACCCTTACCGCTATCGGTTAGACCGACCCCTGAATTGAACGAACCAACCCCCCCTCCGACCTGTCTCCGGCGGCTGGGCTCGGCCTCCGATCTGTGGCTCGCTTCAGTTCGCTCATGTTGCTGGGGACCAATATGCCATGCCAGCAGAGGCAAGCGAAGGGTGCTCGGAGAGAGTTGGAAACAGTATATTAGATTATATAGGTCATGATTTGCCTAGTTCGCTGCACTCATCTAAGAATTTCTTAGGTGAACAGATGTCTGTGCTCCCATAGGCGATCTTTTTAGTTCCTCCTATACGGGCCACCCAGTCCTGGATGTTGTTGTATTCAAAATAGGTTCCACCGCCGATGGTGAAGACGATGGCTTCTTCATAGCTATTTCGCTTGGGAGGTCGAGTTAAGGATCCCCTCGTGACCTGCGGGTCGAAATAGAGGTAGTCTTCACTGGCAGAAGAGATGGGTGCCGAAGGCGACGGGTCTAACAAGGAGCTGACGATTTTAGTAATGGCCATATCTTTACTTGCTGGAAGGAGATTCTTGACGCCCGAGATCAGGTTGCCAAACCCTTCGGACAGTTTACCGTCTTTCAGTCTATCAGTCAGTTTATTTGTGATACCAGCAAAACCCTTGAAGAGGTCAGATTGAGTTGATGAAGTCTGTGAAGGCTGGTTGGTGGCGTTGTAGGCGGCAGTCATTGCGCTACTCATTTTAGTAATCTCCTTTACTCGCTTGATATAATTTAAAGCAGACAGATCACACCCCTGAGCCGTCAGAGCTGCTTCATATTCAGCCTGATCCGCCGTAGAGATGTTAGGGGTGAGAATGAAATATACAAGGTACATTCGTAGTTTATCATCAGCGTTTTTAAACGACTCGTCATTGATGTGATTGAGAATATCTGCTTTCGTCTGTTTACCGGCATTCTCTTCCGCTTCAAACAACTGAGCAAGACCACGCTCTCCAATTGCTTTTAGTAGTGTAGTAGCAATATTCATATGCATATCGATTGTTTGTTTCCTAGCAGTTAATTCAGGTAATGCAGTAATGGCTGCTTTAAGATGGGCACCAGCATTCAGAGGGTTAATATCGTTTAAATCTGTGACGCCAGTTTGTCCTGTGAGTTCCTTTGCGTCCGATTTATACTTGTTTAAAGCAGCATCTAAATTGTCCGCAACTTCTGGGAATGGCAACCCAGAATTCTTTGCCCAGAAAAAGTCAGTAGGTTCTAAGTCGTAAGACTTACGGGAAACAACACCATTTTCGGTTGTCGTCTCTACAGTGATTCGATTTTTGTTCAAATCGCACACATCCTGTACTAACGATTGATACGTCCAAGAATGAGAGAACATAGACACAAGGTCTACATTACGATCGAGAATAACTAGTAGAGGTCTATTAGGATCAACTCCAGCTCCGACTGTAGAAACTGTACCTACACCAGTACCGTACAACCCACCACCTTGATTCCTAGTGTTAATATAATGATTCCTCAATTTCTCGTCCAACTTCTGAGCAACCATTTCTGCCGCATTTCCTCTTGGACACCTAATAATAGGAATAGAACCTGAACTCAGTACCACACTAAACAAACCATTAACAATCTTATTGACAATCTCTTGAATCTCCTGTTCATTGACCTTGGGGCTCGAGAGCTTCATATATACGTTCTCCATTCCCAGACTATACACATTGGGCTCGGTCACAATGAAATTCAAATATTGATCATACACTTGAGCAATTCTATATGAATTGGCCACTGTTTTGGCGGCCAAGTCCTCCAAAAGATCTCGTGAAATAGGACTAGTGAAATTGAGGTGAATAGATTCATATAAGCCGTTATTCAAATCTTTACTGATAATAGCTATATTCTCTTCAGTTGGAGCCACAAAATAAATTGCTGGCACATCTGGAATAGGATATCGATCTGTATTTAATAGCATATGAACTGTTACACCATTCTTGAACAAATCATTAACTCTCAGTACACTTGAAATGATGTCTCTACCAACCGAATCAAACACCAAGACCTTCCAAATAGGCCCTGCTGGAGCTGGAGCAGATCCAATTCCATTTACAGGAGTTGACGTCCTACTATCCACAACAGTTCCATTGATATGATCCGCCTGTTTCGGTTGATTCAAATTAAGCATTCGCTCAATCACAGCTGTATATCCGTTGTTAATATATATATAGGTATATCCCCAGTTCCTCCAGTGTTCTGAGATCTGACCCTTCGTCTCTCACATGACCGAGATCATTAATTATTTCCTGCATTCATACTTACCAACCTGTTTATCCCTCAGGCTCTGATCAGGCGTATACCCCAACTCCGACATTGCTTCTGTTGCTGCTATAGTTCTGTTTCTACACGTCAACTCGGCTTTTCTCCACGGCTAAATACACGTACCTACTTCACGACGACAATCAAAATCTTCCACTTATTGTGGTACTAGCTTAATAGGATGAACTACTCAAAATACCCCGGTTATGTGGATTCAGGGGTACGAGGGATACGAGATAGCCGCTGAAGTCAGCAAAAAGATAAGAGCTTTATTTAAACACTAGATAGTTACTTAGTTAAGAGAAACACAAATCCCATCCACGACTTTCGATGATTCCGAACCAATGAACATGTCTGGTTCCTTCTGAGTCCCGTTTCCAGACTTCTTCCAAAAGTTGCCTTGCCCGGCGAATATTACGTGCGAGGTTTCTCTCGTAATAAAGGTGAAATCTATCAATCATTTCACCTCTTTCATCGGGTGTACAGGCACCAACACCAGCAATGAATAGCGGGAAAACAAGTCCTCCTTCTACGGTGGTGTCGAGTACACAGTCCAAAGCAGTGAACAATTGTCGGCACAAACATCTCATCTGTACTGATGATGCATTGAGCCGTAGTACAGACTGATTTAGGTGCATTCTGGCAGTCAATTGGAAAACTTTGAAAAACTTCATTTGTAATTCAACTTCACCGGGTGTCAATGATAACATGGAAGATTGATTTGGCTGGCAAACCGAGATTTTTTGATCAATTACGGCAACTTTTCTTTGAATGTTATAGAGATAGTCGAGAGTATCTAAACCAACATCTGAAGTATATACCTGGCTGTATAGTTTATGAGTCTCAATAGCGAGGTCAGAGATTTGGGCCAAAATACGGAATAATGGAGCAGCGCAGCCAAGCAACGTGTCTAGACCACCACTGTTCTCTAGAAACTCGCTGTATTCGGAAGACGAGAAGTGAGTATTACGCTGAGTAGACGTAGACGCAGCGAGAATATCGTGGTATGCAAAATTCTTTGCTAGCCATTGAAGAGATTTATTCGAAAGAAAGCTCTTCAATCCACCATTCATATTAATGAGCTTAGCGGCTAAACTAAGATGTTTACTCCAGTGAATAACATCTCCATTACAAATTTCTCCTGATGTAATTACTAATAGGCCAGCTAAAGTAGTAACATCGCCTCTTGCAAAGTCTGATACAACAGACTGCATTGCTTTGTTAAGATATTTATAACCAAGATCCTGATTATGACCACGATCTCTATGGAAACCTGCCCAGGCAATAATGCCGTAAAGAACTGCGTCAGAGCTCATTGCCATGGGTACAAATTCATCTAGAAAAGAATTGTTTGGAGCAACAGCAATCAGATCCGCTTGTCGGGTGCAAAAATAGTTGAACAACTGTTGAGCATCTTCATCCAAGCGGATAGATAAAAAAGTAGATGGAGGGGGGGTTAAGATAGAGGTGGGTAGAGTGGCGGGATTATTTCCTAGAATGTCCAGGTTTAGGAAATCATTAGAACGAGAAGCCACTGTGAGAATGTTACTGTTGTCGTCTTCGCAATCAAGTCGTGCAGTGGAACCATTGGTCATTATTCTTGACAATACTACATCATCAATTTTATCAGATACCGAATCGATTAAAGGTGGGTCATTAATTGGGTTGTTGTCGTCTTCGTCATGATGACGATTCAGGTTGAAATGTAGAGGTAACCTATTACTATTATGTTTTTTATCATTACGGTCGTTATTTTCATTAAGTTTGTTGGTGCTGGTGGTGGCGTTGAGGTTGAGAGCAGTAGCAGCAGCGCATGACTCTTGATGTGCTTTCTTCTCCTGGTCAAGGATTCTCAGTAATTCTTGCTCACCATTAAAGACGCTATCACTACTGCTACTTTCGGAGCTTGGGTGGTCATGGATCACTTCAATATCATGTTTTACTAAAGACAAGTCAAGATCATTACCAAATAAGCGGTAGTCACGGTCTTCAGTTTCTTGAACATAGTCATGAACATCTCTTATACGGATTGAGCTTTTGTTGCAATTCTGACCGGGAGATAGTTTATCATCTAAGAGTAACGTCATAGAGGAAGGAGACGACGACTCTTGTTTGATATTTGAATCTGGAGTAAACGTAAACGATTGAATCTGGTTATAGTGACTGTTACCAAAGCCATGGCTTGTACTGCTGCTCCTACTTGAAGTGGCAGATTCAGGACTCGCACTCATACCACTAGAAGCATCTGAGTCGTTGGCTCGTTTTTTATGGGGTTTGTGTTGTCGCACCAAGCCTTCAGCTATTGATGGGATTGAATTGGACGACTTTCTGGGTTTATTTTTCCTTTCTAATCCAGGAATAGGATACTCGCAGTCTAAGTCAAGCCTTGTACAGGCCGCGCACTTGGGATGGGTTTCATCACAACGTTTCTTTCTCTTTCGGCACGTCAAGCAACCAGTTCTTGATCTCCGTTGTTTTGAAGGTCGTTGCGTTGACTCTTCCTCTTCGATAACAGCAGCACCCGTCATAATAAGATGCCAAAGACCATTCAATTGATGAAATAAAAAGACAAATCAACGAGTAATGCTAAGTAGTGATATAATCTGTTAAATAAAATGAATGCTCGAAAGAACAGTACAGTAACAACTAACAGAACGGCAAGCAAAGTACAATTAGAAGAGCAGAAGAGAAGAATGAGAAGAAGAAGAAGAAGAACAAGACAGTAGGGAAATATTAAGGTTCCTGTTTGACGTATATAAATGTAGATCCCGAATGTGTCAGTTTACGGCCATACAAAAAATATCCTCTCTAACGTTAACTCAACGCGAAGAATCTTGCCTCGCCCTGCCTTGGCAGAGATTATAATGAAGTAACTGCTGGTAATGGATGGTAATATCGGTTCTTTCTCCGCTTGGCTCGACGTACGAATCTGAGACCTGAGTCAAAGTGCGTATATTGCCTAATCAGGATCGTCAAATTTCAAGCCGATAAGAGGAGGGTCAACCCCCACAGGGTCGCAACCACAAGCCTAAATCAGAGAACGCTCTTCGGGTCGATATCCCTTATTAGGAAAATTCCGAGGGAGTTGCCGATTACAGAAACATCTCGGGTTGAGATCTCGAGCTCAAGTAACTCAGCTTTGCGGGGAGGGCTCTGTCTCCGGAGGCTGGGCAGCGCTGCTCAGACCCGTTGTGCTCGCTCTGCTCGCTCTGCTCGCTGCTCGCTGCTGGATCGTATGAGTTAGTTTCCGCGAAGCAGAGCAACCACGTCTAGGCGGACCTCAGTAGTCAGTAGCCTGTCCAGCAGCCAGCAGCCAGAGACAGAGCTATGAACTTTAAAGGCAAGAGAAGCGCCGCCATGCATTGATTATTATTGTTATTGATAAAGGTTAAACCGATAAACCGGTCTTTATCGAGCGATAAGGAAGGTAGAGATAGCGAAACACAGCCATTGTAGATAGCGTAGACAGCGAGATAAGATAACGAACAGAGAAACCGAACGGAACGAGGTTCCGCACAGACACCTACACGTACTCGCGGGCTCGGATGCCCTGTCCCTTCCCCGACCTGCCTCCGGCGGCTGGGCTCTGCCCAGACCCGTAGCTCGAGCTTCGCTCGAGTGAATGGGGGAGGCAAATCCGAATCTCGGCCCCACACAACAAATGGGTTCCCGTTGCCAATTGAGGTGGGAGGGTAGAGAGGGAACTGCTCTGCCTTCGGTGGTTAGGATCTGCTCGAGTCTCGCTTGACTAATTGACCTCGCTGCCGGCGGACGGCGCGACAGGCAAGAACCCCGATTATCATTGACAGTCGCGGGAAGTACATGGGACTCGAATTAGCTAGAAGCCCCCAACTGCTCGAGCGAAGCTCGAACTACGGGTCTGGGCAGAGCCCAGCCGCCGGAGGCAGACCGAGAAGTGCAGGTGGAGACCAGTCTATTGTTTTAAAGAGGATCTACCGGCTTTTAATAGTTCGTCGCAGAGGAGGAGGTTGGATGCGATACCGGTGGCGGATGCGATGCTGTTACGAAGGACTCGGAATGAATCGTAGACACCTTCGATTGTGGGATCCATGGGCTCGCCGGTGGTAAGATCGATGCCAACAACGTGACCTTCGGCAGCCTCGTCCTGAACAGCACTTAGAGTATCAAGCGTGTCGAAGCCAGCATTTGTGGCTAGGGTCTTGGGAATGACGAGAAGCGCTTCAGCAAACGCTTGTACTCCACTACGAGCCTTTCCCTTGACATGCTGCGCGAGAAGGTACTGTGAAGCAGCGATCTGGAACGCGCCGGCTCCTGGCACAACCGATTTATCGTTCAGCGTGTTTGCAACTGCACGAAGACCGTCGCGAACTGCATCTTGGATCTGGGCAATGGTGTGGCTATTAGGCCCTTTGATGAGGATAGTGACGGATTTCGGGTTCTTGACTTCTTCAATAAACGTGTATTTTTCTTCACCAAGAGTATGCTCGTATACAAGACCGGCCCACCCGAGAACATCGGGGCTGAGGTCATCAACCGAGTTTTGAGCAGTGCCTCCACAGATGAGCTGTAATCTCTCCATATTACGTCTCTTTGCTCTACGCAGAGCGAAAATGTTGTGTTTAGCAAGGACATCGAGAGACATGGGGTCGATACCTTTTTGATTGATGATAACAAATCCCTTGGATTCATCATCACCACACACTTGTTTTTTTAGTTCAACAATTTTACGCAGTTTCTCATCGACAAACCGACGCTCGCTCTCCACCAGCTTGTCACGTTGTTCGGCTGAACTATAGAAAAAGCCCGAGTTGACCTCGCTTTTCTCGTATTCCAATGACACATTAAGAGTAAGGACATACGCATTTTCAACCCGCTTGGGCATATCAGGGTGTCTAGCACCGTGGTCCAGAACCAGCCCTTTGACAAGACTCGTTTCAGCAGCACTTTGGTGCTGCATCTTGGCAATTTCAATCATATGAAGATCCAGTTTCTGCTGCTTGCTCTGCGGGTCGTGGATAGTCAATACCGCATCAGTGACAACAGGCGTTAAAACATCAGCCAGCGACTGTTTCACTTTGGTGGTCAAACTACTTCTAGCAACTGCCAGTAACAGTTCCCGGTCAATTGTATCAACATTCGTCTTGAACTGGTCTAGAAACTCCAAAGTGGCCTTGCGGGCAATTTCAAACCCATCCGTCAACACTCTTGGATGGATCCCTTCGGCGATAAATCGATCTGCTTCGCGCAATAATGCACCAACATATAAACATACTGAAGTGGTGCCATCGCCAGTGATCTCGTCCTGAGCAGTAGCAGCTCGCGCAATCATCACCGCAGTAGGATTCTGAATCTGCATCTCAGACAATAAAACTTTGCCATCTTTTGTAAGCTTAATGTTGCCAGCGCCATCGACCAACATCTTGATTGTGCCCTTAGGACCTAAATTCGAAGCCAGCACATTCTGTAGTCCCTGAGCAGCAGAGATATTTACAGCCAAAGCCTGAGCCCGTCTGATCGACTCGGCCTTTGGATTCACCAATTGAACAGCAGACATCGTACGTGTATTATGGAATAGTTCTGTTTGTTGGATCAAAAGACGCGAACTATATAAACAGACGTGCGTGCTTTTCTGAATTTTCCATAGGTCTCTTAAAGGCAAGGGTTGTGATGCGCCGTGTGAAATGCGGCGGTAACGGGTAAACCTCTGGTGGCTCGGCTGGCAACCTACCTCCGTTTCGCGGAGGGCTCGACTGCCCTACCATGCTAGAAGTGGTGTGGGCGAACGAGTGAAGCGAGAACGGGTCCGGCCAGAGCCCTGCCGCTAGAGACGTATGGTTGGGCCTCCTGCGCTTGGATCCCCTGAAAAAGTCAGTACGATAGATGCTGCCAATAACAGGCACATTTTGTATCAGCCTCTCTGCACCGACGATCCTGAAATTGATCTGATCTCTCTGATCTCAATTAATTTATAACGGTATACTATACCATGGACGCTCTTTTTGACCAGTTCCGTCAGACACTCGACAATAACCAATCTACACGGGAGCATGTAATCAAGGCCAGCCGCGACATTACTGCTAGCAGTAAAAAGATGTATGATGCTAGCATGGCGGGACTTGCGAGCGCTCCGCGAAGCGAGCCACGGGTCTAGGCAGAGCCCAGCCGCCGGAGGCAAGCCACGCCCTTATCGCAATTGCTAACCCGCACAAGTATATTTGCTGTTCAGCGGATAAGCGACGCGTATTCGCAGGTTCCGAAATCCATTCAAACAATTATCGATGGCCACTGGTCGGATATCAGTAAACGGTTTCACGATGTGAAGGCAGATCTGACTGGTGCCAATCAATGGCGTTATCAACGGAACCTGTCTGGTTGTATCCAAGAATGCATTGAAGCTATGTCGTTCCAGCATTATATCCTCGGAGAGAAGAAAACAATCATCAGCATTGAAGAGGTGCGGAACAATGTACCCGACTTTGTGCTCATCACCGACGAAGACTATTTGTTAGGATTGATGGATCTCACTGGAGAGCTCATGAGGTATGCAATTAGCCATTTAGCAGAAACGAAGGCCGTCGACAAAGTCTTGCCCTCGTCACCACCTACAAAAAAGGCCAAAATTCAGAGCACCCCAAAGCCTATTGCTCGAAAGCCCTCCGCCATTACGCAAGAAATAATTACCACATTAGTGAACTTTGACATCGGTCTCCTGGGTGTCGACGTCTATGCTGCTGAGAAATCGACTCCAGCATTGAAAGAACTTGCAAAAAAAGTCTACACTTTTAAAAGCAGTCTATCAAAAGTGGAACAAGCTATCTGCTCTCTATCAATTCAAGGCAATGAAAGGTCTATTTCGGTTGATATCTGAACTATCCAGATTGGTGCTGCTGCCAGAAGCAGGCCAGGGCTAAAGTCATCACAGTCGTCAGCACAACCAGCGGGTTATCGTGTCTCTGCTCATCACGGATGGGCTTAGCTCTGTGTCCGGTAGAACCTGTGGGGACGCAGCAACGATTGTTAGCAGAAATGGTACACATTAAGGAATTTATTAAGACAATAGAATATACAATATAACAAGAGAAGAGAACAGTAGAAGGGTAATAAATAGCAGATAATTGACTAATAATCACTAGGAAAAATATCCTCTTCGCCATCGATTACTATATCCTGTACATTTGGCCTAGAATGATCGCTGAACTGTTCTCCCGTGGTACTCGTACTATTACTACCGCCGACATTGCTGTGATATCCATTGGACGACGAGTAATTATAGTAGTCTTGTTGATGAAACTTCGAAACAAACAGATCAGGGTTCCACTGAAACCCTTGTGACTCTTTTACACTGAGATTATATCGGGTGGAACCGTCTTCAGCTATTCCAACTTCATAACTATTGTGATCCTCGTGCATCATCTTCTCACTTAAGAACGACGACCGTCGTACTCTCCATGATTGTGAATGCGAATGAGCAGAAGAAGGAGATGCCGAGGATGCAGACGCCAGTTCATTCATATTCATGGCGTTTGTAGTACAAGAAAGAGATCCGCTGCCAGCTAACGGATAGTGCGAGTGCGGTTCATCCGACGACGATATGGGCGTCGAGAAATCAGAAAAGTGATGACCGCCGCCATTATTGGAATTTGCCGTGAGAATGTCTGACGACAGTTTGTACTTTTTCGGAGGTGTAGTAGAGCACATCATAGTAGCAGTGGTTGCAATAACCTGGCACTGATATGACAATGTAATACTAACAATATTATGTCAATCCAAAAATTATGGGATATCGATAGTTCGGGACCTTGGAGAAGTCAGATCTTAGTACTTAGACTTGGCGATTTAACCAAAGTGATCTCTAGCGATTGTTCGGTTCGAAGAAACAGTACAGGAAACAATATTGTACAAAGTATGGAATCACAATCAACAACAATCTCAGTTACATTCAAAGTCGGGATCAATATAACTGAGTCACAAATGAAGCAGTTGGTTGGTTCGTTAGTCCCAATTACCACCCTATTAAGATGATAACGCAATCATCAGCGATGAGATAAGGCAGCCGGACGCAAAAGTCACATGGTTGCATGGGTAAGGGTATATATGATAAATAAATGAGATATATATGATAATATAGCAGAAAAATGGCAAAAAATGCGCCAATAATGATTAATATCTTTGGATGCTTAGCACAAGAAACCATCAGAAAGACTGCGCCAACACGAGGGCCATAACGGAAATATGAGACACCGCGGGTCGATAACGAACTGATGGCAGCCTAACCCTGATTTGCTTATGCACGATAGCCTGTTCCCCTGAATCCACGCTTCTCACTCTGTCTCCCATCTAATGGCTGCTGGATATAACTCTCCCAGTTCAACCAGGAGAGATGGATTGTGTCATTTCTCCAACCCGGTTCTGTGAGCTTATTTGAGCCTAGCCGCCAGAGAGAGACAGACCCTGTAGATACCGTTACGCTTTGACCACCGCCGTTAACGGCACCCCTGCAGGCGGCTCAAAGATCAAACAAGCTAATTTCCTATTTCAGACGGATATGGGTGATATGATTCAGCCGTATGACAACACTTCTAGGTTGTGATGTTGTGTATGTCTGTCTATCCTTGTACATTATCACTCCTCGTCATCCTTTCCTTTTCAACATTCAACCTGGCAAGCGCTTGACATCAATTTACAGTGATAAAAATCATTGTACAGAAGTAAGGGCCTTAAGTTCAGATTGATATAGAACGGGAAGGAGAAACTTGGTTTGTAGTATAAGTTGGAAGAATACTGGCTGAAAGATCTGCGGCTGGTAGGACTGGGTCGAGAAGTCTTGACGAAACAATGGTTGGCTCAGACGCTGCTAACATCCCGTTGGTGAGTGAAGGGCGCACAGATGCTGAACAGAATAACGGCGACCAGGGTAATGGAAGTATTGAGAATAAGAACAGAAAGAGCAAACGGAATAAGAAGAAGAGACGCAAAAACCAAATGAAACACAAAGAGACCATGTTACCAAAAGAAGAGTTGAAAGAGAATACGGATGTTGAACAGAATAGCGGCGACCAGGATAATGGAAGTATTGAAAATAAGAACAGAAAGAGTAAAAGGAACAAGAAGAAGAGAAAGACTCGCAAAGTGAGACAGGAAGAAACCATGTTACCAAAAGAAGAGTTGAAAGAGAATACGGATGTTGAACAGAATA
>JAJMAW010000020.1:93697-147820 GCA_030565085.1 Sugiyamaella pinicola | reverse complement strand
TGTGTCTTGGGCAATGTCTTAGTTACATGTCTCAGATGCAGTGATATGTGCTGACAAGTGCTGGCAAGCTACTCATGATTCAATCCTCATTGATTTGTGTTCTGGGTTAGACGTGGCTCAGACTCATCGAGATGAATGTTTTATCGTGTGTATCTTCCCTCTCGTCCGTTGACTGGGCTCTGCCCATGTCCGTGAATGTGTCTCGTGTCTAACACTTGTTGTAGATCTCCTGGTCTCTTGGTTTATCAGTGTCGGTATTTCCATGTCAGCATCTAGATGGTTCTCTCTCAATACGTAAGTGTTAACCCGCTTACTTAGACCCACATTGATTTGTGTCTTGGGCAATGTCTTAGTTACATGTCTCAGATGCAGTGATATGTGCTGACAAGTGCTGGCAAGCTACTCATGATTCAATCCTCATTGATTTGTGTTCTGGGTTAGACGTGGCTCAGACTCATCGAGATGAATGTTTTATCGTGTGTATCTTCCCTCTCATGCGTTGACTGGGCTCTGCCCATGTCCGTGAATGTGTCTCGTGTCTAACACTTGTTGTAGGTCTCCTGGTCTCTTGGTCTCTTGATTTATCGTGTCAGCATTGGATGGTTCTTCTTGACCCGTAAGTGTTAACCCGCTTACTTAGACCCACATTGATCTGTGTCTTGAGTAATGTCTTAGTTACATGTCTCAGACGCAGTGATATGTGTTGACAAGTGCTGGCAAGCTACTCATGATTCAATCCTCATTGATTTGTGTTCTGGGTTAGACGTGGCTCAGACTCATCGAGATGAATGTTTTATCGTGTGTATCTTCCCTCTCGTCCGTTGACTGGGCTCTGCCCATGTCCGTGAATGTGTCTCGTGTCTAACACTTGTTGTAGGTCTCCTGGTTTCTTGGTTTATCGGTGTCAGCATCTCCAGCATCGAGTGGTTCTTAACCCGCCTACTTAGGCCCACATTGATCTGTGTCTTGAGTAATGTCTTAGTTACATGTCTCAGACGCAGTGATATGCGTTGACAGGCTATACATGGCTCAGTCCTCATTGATTTGTGAATTTTGGTTTACATACCTCAGACTACATTGATATGGGTGTTGATGTATCATGCGTATCTACCGCCTAGCCTCCCTCCCTGTATCATCTATGTCTCCATCCCTGTTCCGTCTCTCGCTTTTCTTCCCCCGTTTTCCTCTGCGACCGGGCTCAACTCATTCGTCTGAGCCTTGAATACATATAACTATACAGGCAACATTGTATACCCAGTATAGTTACATGTATTGACAAGTTACATAGTTTGCCTTCACGGACTGGGCAGAGCCCAGTCACCAGGGATAATAAAAAGGGAGGCGGAAAGGTGGGGACAGGAAGGGAAGAGAGCGAGATGAGGCAGATACACGCACCCATATCAATGCAGTCTGAGATTTGTTACCTAGTGTCTAACATTCGTTGTATGTTTCTTGGCTTTCTTAATTCTGTTGCTCATCTCGTCAGCTGTAAAGCCCACGATGAAGCTAGCACTTGCCAACGTTAGCGAGAACACCGGTGAATAGTTCAGAGATAGTAAATAGGATTGTAAATATGTATTGATTACATTTTGTTCTTAAGCTCACGCAATTTCGCCATGACCTCGACTCGGTCTTGGAGACCCACTGCCTTCTGGATGATTGGAGAATCGACCATCATGAATGGATTATAGCTTTTCTCGTCCTTGATAGTGAATGCGCCCGTCGTCTCCTCGTTTGCAGCTGTATATTTAGCTAGTTTCTCAACTGCCTCGTTGTTGAGAACGGTTTTCACAAACTTGACATTGGATGCGGTATATTCGTGACCAGGATAGACTTTAGTATCATCGGGCAAACTGCCAAGTGTAGACACTAAAGCAGTTACCATTTCTTGGGCAGTGCCTTCGAAAAAGCGGCCACATCCAGCAATAAACAATGTATCGCCAGTAAACACTGCTCGTTCATTCTTTGCCTTGTCTTCGAAGAAATAGCAGATAGAATCCTGAGTATGACAGGGGGTATGTAGAGCAGTGACCTCGATATCACGGCCTATTTTGAACTGGCTCTTATGGCCAGGGGTCTCAGTGACAAATGGAGAATCTTTACCAGCAATGACTGGCAGTCCTGGAAACGCCTTCAATAGCCCTTCGTTACCACCAGCATGGTCGTAGTGATGATGAGTATTGATAATTGACTTCAACTCGAGCCTTTTAGCCGCAATTACTTTGTTCAAAGACGGCACGACCCTTGACAAAGGCGTTAGTAGGTGTCCGTTTGTCGGCCGTGGTTACATGCCTCTGGCGGCTGGGCGCTGCCCAGACCCGTTGCTCCGCTTCGCGGAGACTCGTGCTGCCACAGGAAAGACTGTACTCACTCTTCAGGCTCTGCTGGATCAATGATGGTCGACTCTTTGGTGGCCTCGTCAGTAACGAGGTAGGCGTAGTTGTCGCCTCGGCCCCAGCGCATTTGAATTGATTGTATGTGCATTTTGCGTGTTAGAATTTGTCTCGCGGTGTGTATTCTGATAGCTTTTTTCAACGTCACAATGGGCATCAAGGTTGATTGTTTGCTGGGGAGCTTCTAGATGAGGAGGCGTGACAAATAGCACTTTCTGACAGGTTCATGTTCTCACCCGCGCGCGCGGTTCATATTGGGAGGGCAGGAGAGGCAGTAGTAATCCTTCACCGACTATCTCTATAAAAAGCATGAAGACTCTGGTCGAGTATGATGAAAATTTTATATACGACAGCAGCTGCAGTTGGTCTGTATCTCAAGCCATGTTATCTTACTGATCTTATCTTATCTTATCTTATGGCTGCATTATCTACTCCTTATCGCAGTACTTAATCTTGCGTATTCAACGGTGCAGATGACTTGGCAATTCTCACTCGAGAAGAGTCCCCCCTGCATACCTCCGGCGGTCGGGCTCCGTCCGGACCTGTTGTGTTCGCTTCGCGAGCGGTCTGGAGCCCCTACGTTGACGCAGGGAGCGATATGCTATAATTGGCACATCTTCTTCGTTCCGATTGCCGGCTTGCCGTTCTGTACTTGTACTATTTGTCGTTTTAATGTGAATAAGTGACGTCAATAGATATAGGTGATAACCAGGATCAGTTAAATTCCCGGCCCGCTGTTATGACAACGTGAGCTCCTCACTGTACGCAGTGACCAACTCAATGGACCTGCCAATAAAGTAAAGAGACCAACTCGTGTTTTTCTCTAACTGCATTTATAGCATCATCATGCACCGCCGTTCAGACCCTGAGATCCACATTGGGTATCCGTTCCTGTTAACCTAACCTCGTGCCTCCGACATCGCTTACATTTGGTAGCCTTACCCAATCTCTTTCACGTGGTTTAAATTACATTATTCTACATAATGAGGTGAGACCCCGGATAAAAAAATATATATATGCACGTGGAGAAAGAAGCCGTTTAGACAGGCCTAACGGAGATAACGGGCTACAACTGGCCCCCACTGATGGTAGAAACTGGCAACCGATATATAAATGAGCTTTTGTCTTGTTGTTTATCTTTGATCTTTGATTATATGGAGTTGTGGTTACACTTTTGAGAGGACCAACCAACACACAACCGATCGTTGGGAGTATAGGGGGAGTATAGCGTAATATGGGTATGTATGAATCAGGTCATCCAGTTGTCTCGAGATAGAATGATATTGATGGATCAGGTCGAGCAGTCAACTAACATTCCCAGCGTCATATCTGGAAAAGAGTAAATTTGCCTCTCCGGCTCCTCATAGGCCGTTATGTGCTGGTCATAGAGGGTGAGTTGTCATGCTGTTGTTGACTAGTGCTCAAAACGAAAACTAACACAGTAGTTTAGGTTCAAAGCATTATATCCAGAAAACACAATTTTATCATTCCGAAGAGCTATTGAGGCCGGGGCTACGATTATTGAAACTGATATTCAAGTTTCTGGTGATGGAGTGATAGTAGTATCTCATGATCCCAATACTCAGAGATGTTTTGGAGAAGATCATGATATTACTACTACCCCTTATTATGGCGTTCTGGATAAGCTAACAGCTATTGATACTCCTGCATCGAGAAACGAGCCTGAACGTCAACACATGCCTACGTTTATCCAGCTGTTGCATCTATTTGCGACCGACCCTCAATTTGCCAAGATTCAGCTCATGCTGGATATCAAGCGGACCAATGAGCCCTGGGTTGTTCCTAAGATTGTCGAGGATTTGAAAGAAATCAACCCTGATCTTGATTTCTGGGGTAAACGCATGGTACTTGGCATCTGGAGATGGGATGTATTAGAAAGTGCCCACACCGCGTGTCCCACGCTTCCTGTGCTTCATATCGGTTTTTCGAGATCGTTGGCTCGGAAATTCTTGCACCAGAACCAAGTCATTGGCATCTCCCTTAACCAGATTGCCCTCAACGTTCCTGGTGGAAGCAGTCTGATACATGAGTCCAAACAGATTGGCAAGTTGGTCTATTCCTGGACTGTAAATACGAAACCAAGTATGAAATGGGCCATGTCTGCTGATCTAGATGGAATCATTACTGATCATCCCGACGAGTACGCACAACTCATCGGCCACGTTACTGAGAAAGATATCGAGACCATCTACGCTGTCAAAGAGCCGTCAGCCTTTTACTCGTTGTCTGAGAAGTTTGATTACAAGCTGAAATTTATCGTCATGTGGTTCTGGATTCTCTACGTAGAATGGTCCGAGTTCTTCGCTCCTGCGCGCAAAAGCCCCTACTAGCCAGCTATCTATTTAATATTTATGTCACCGTGATATACCTACTGCTCCCCTGACTGCCTCCGGCGGCTGGGCTCTGCCCAGACCCGTAGCTCGAGCTTCGCTCGAGAATTCGGCCTGCGGCGGCCAGGACCACACTCATCATCGCCGGACCAATTCGAGAACGAACGAAGCGAAACTACAGGGCCCACTGCCAGCAGCATCCTGTATCGCCGGGGACCCTTAAACCTCCGCGAAGCGGAGGACAACGGGTCCGGGCAGAGCCCGGCCGCCGGAGGCGTATCGACTGGAAGGAGGGCAAGAACGGCTCGAGCTACGGGTCTGGGCAGAGCCCAGCCGCTGGAGGCAGCACCTCCGGCTGTGTGTGGACAGGGTCGAGGGAGGTATGTGTATTTAAATCTTGGCGAGAGGTGACGAAGGTGAGACTACTGCCTCGATGAGAACGTTTGCGATGGCTTCGGGTCCAGGCACGTTGAGCGGGTGCTCCTGGTTGCCACCGAACCGGTAGCCGGGCTGTTTGGATCTTTGGACGGCCTTGCGTACCTCGTCAAATGTGAACCATTGAGCATCCAGAAGCTCCGGGTCGTGTCCTAGATGGATCTTAGCTGCTTCAGGCGAATCGTCAATGACTTCGGCAATACATCCAATCATGATATTGGCTGGATATGGCCATGGCTGTGTGGAATGGACAAATACACGGCCGACAGTGACACCAGACTCTTCGTACACTTCACGGCGAACACAGTCTTCAATTGACTCGGCCGGTTCTAGGAACCCGGCGAGACACGAGTAGAATCCCTTGGGAAATCTCCTGCCACATCCAAGCAAGATACGGTCATTGGTACGGTTCACCACTGCGACAATGATTGACGAATCAGTCCTGGGAAATGATAGATACGTGACAGCTCCCCTTGTCTCGCAAGGGGGTAGCTCCTTACCGTCGTCATGACTGGGACACAGGAGTTTACATCCTCCATTGACACTCATGTTCCGAGAACCACAGCCACCGCAGAATTTATTACGGTTGTTCCAGTCAATGTACATTCTTGCCTGGGCGTAGATAGCATATGACTCGGTTGCTAACCGAGATGCAAATCGTAAATTGCGATGCTCCAGTTTGGAGTAATTGATGTCATCTGATGATGCTTCCTCCACGGACAGGAATTTAGCTTCTAGTAATGATTCGACCTTGGCTCGCAACGAAGCATCCAATGCACGGTTGGGAGTGACATCGACAGCGAAATAGGCCTGACCATGGAAATGTTTGTAATTTACATGCGTGGATTCGGGAGCCGACTCATCTAATCCCAGAAACACTGTAGCTACACGTCCAATACCAATCGCATCTCGTTTGGATGACCATTGCTCAATCACTTCTTTCTCGGATTTGGCAAATGGATCTCCGACAATATCCTTCACATCGTCATATGAAAGATACGCGAGCTCGGACTTGATCTGATGCCCAGAGTCTGTAGTGATGAATGCTTCAGGTCTGAGTTTCCGCGTCGACACATCAAGATTTTTTAGAGTTAAAAATTTGGTTCCACTATGTTTTAAAGCCCTATTGAGAAATTCATAGTCGTCACGAGCAAAACTGATTCTATTGAGCGGGTTTCCAGAGTAGAAATTTTGAGTTTCGGGTCCGTAAAGTCTCGATACCGGTCCAAGCGGACTGGCAGTATTGGCTGTATCAATGGCGTTTGAACCAACCATTGGAAATGATGAACTCAATGATTTATAAAGATGACTACGATGGGTTCGGGGTAGAAGTCGAGTCGTCAACATCCACTTGATATTACTACTGCTACTTTGCTTGTCTTTATAACGGCTGCGAATAGCGGACTTTGGTTACTAATGTGGGGGTCAGGGCCGCGCAGGGTGCCGCGGCAGCCGTCTCAGGGGTCTGGTGGCCGGTACGCCCAGACCCGTAGCTCGAACAAAGCTCGAGTATTTATTTTCGTTTCGAAAGTAACTCGTTCACAGAGCAAAGAAGGGATTAGCTTTTCTCATTTGGGAGTTGAAGAAAAAAATTCATGCAGAAAAAACTACAGCACCTTCTGTTCACGCCTGGTCTCCCACGGCATTACTGATCAAGGCTCTCAGAGGCTTGAATATGATTGATCGGACGGGAAATCTTATTTTACTCTGGATATGGCCGTAGCTGAAAACTTATTTCGGCACCTTTAGTTAGATCTCACTTTGCATCACGTGATTCAGCGCAATTCGCGGTCACGTGTCAGCGTTAAACAAGCAAAAATGTTCATAATATCCTTTTACTATAGATTAAAGTAGCAGTAACTGAATAATTATCTTTTTTCTATGTTATTGGGCTAAAATGTACTCTATTTTGCTTCTTGCCGCTTTGAAATGGCTCCCCGGCATGTTCGTCACTGCAAAATGATTTGGGTTATCTCCCGACGTTTTCGATCAATCTTCCGCACGGGAGAGATCCGAGTAGGTTTTACCATAATCTTTCTCGAGATAGGCTGGCTCTTAGAGCACTCGGCTACTTTGAGTGGAATTCGGCCGCTGCATAAACGTGTATATGAGAACCAGCATGCAAATCAAATACAATGGTTTGAACGCACACTGAACCTGTCTTCTTCGCATCAGTACTACTAGATAGATAGATAGTCAATTAACATGCTGTTATATATATATATAGGACGTTAAATATAATAATTGATATTACTCATTTGAGATTCCTATTAAGTATATGTAAGTAGCACAGCAGTCGTATGTACATCAGTCTGATCGACGATGGTCAATGAAACATACTATCATTTATCTCTCAACATCGAGCAGTGTAGAACCAGTAGATCGAATAAAAGGGTAGACAGCTCAGTAATGAAGTAGCATATAAAGCAAGAACACAAAGGTTAAGCTCTTTTTTGGTGGGCGTGCTGAACCTGTCCTTTTTGCTGCTGGAATACAGTAATATACAATTGATTGATAATTGCAATCGAATCGAAGCTGAAATGTCGGAATGTAAACCCCATACAACTGCAAAGCATCTTATGGACAACAACGATCGGAGCCCGAGGACTAAGAGCCACCACGGAAAGGAATCGTCCGCACGCTTTAGCCTGGTACGAATGCCCGAGAATGTGGGGGCTGTGGGGGCTATCTTTGCGCGATTACTCGAGCGAAGCTCGAGCTACGGGTCTGGGCGGAGCCCAGCCGCCGGAGGCAGACGAGGGGAATAACAAATGTATATATTAAAATACTGAAGCACAAGACGGGAAGTAATAGTAGTAGTAATTGCAGTGGTAGTGTAGTATGCTAGCTTCTTTTTATGGTTGCAGTTTGGCGGACGGTGCTAGAGCGGCTTCTCATTTCGCAGTATGGTATACCTTTCTCTCCAAGTATGCTTTATTTCATTTCGAGGGTTGAGAGTGGTCATGATGATGATGATGGTTAAAAACAATATTTGTAGAATTGAAGAATAATAATAATAGTTTGAGAGTGCATGTTATCTACAACCAGGCCTGGTTGCCAAGTTGAAGTGCATCCATCAACGGGTCACTGTCTTGACGTTTAGCAGATTGCTGCTGAGATTGCGACTGCTGCTGGGACTGGTCGAGGCCAGTCTGCTTTGCATAACGCGAGTTGTCTTCATAGCCTCGATAGTACCCTCCAGTAGCTTCATTATGGAGGTTGGATGACGATGAATGATTGAGCTGTCCTGTCGAGTGAAGTAATTGTTGATGACGCTGGAGCTGTGCTTGAGCCTGTGCTTGAGCCTGAGCTTGAGCTTGAGCTTGAGCCTGGAGTTGAGCTTGTGCTTGAGCTTGAGCTTGTGCTTGTGCTTGTGCTTGAGCTTGTGCCTGCGCTTGACTTTGCTTATCACTACTAATCCCTTGCAACAGTTTTGGCTGGCCACTAGAAGGCAATGCATTTCCATTATTAGCAGCACCTCCTCCTCCGCTGCCATTCTTACCAGCGCCGCTGCCTATAGCAGCAGCAGCAGCAGCACTAGGTCCAGTTCCAGCGCCTGCTCCACTGGCACTACCACCACCATTCTCAGCCTGTTGTTTTTGCTGATGTTTGAAAATAGTCCAGTCAAACACATAATCATACTGATAACCCTGGCGGTTAAACAGTTCTCTGACCACACGATGTAAGTACAGGTAATCTGGTTTATCATCAAACGTCAACGACCTGGCATAGTTTAGAATAATAGTGAATTCGCAAGGTAAGCCTCTAGTCAAAGCTTCAGTTGATGTGGTCATTTTCTTCTCCATAATCCGATCATACTTTTCCTTCTTTGTCTGGGCCTTCAATCCCTGCCACGGCAACGAGCCACGGCAGAAATAAATCAACACATAGGCCAGACTTTCCAAATCGTCTCTTCTGCTTTGCTCAACACCCAAATGAGTGTTGATACTGGCGTACCTGGCAGTGCCAGTGAGATTCTTATTCTCCCGGTACGGGATATGCATATAAGTACGCGGGTCGCGGAATTTCTTCGCGAGCCCGAAATCAATCACATTGACCTGGTTACCTCGGCGCCCAATACCCATCAAGAAGTTATCCGGCTTAATGTCCCTATGGATAAACGACTTGGCATGGATGAATTCGAGCCGCGATAGCAACTGGTCTGCCAATAACAGCACCGTCTTATAACTGAATTTGCGGTTACAGAAATTGAACAGATCCTCAAGCGACGGCCCTAGCAAGTCCATCACCAGCGCATGGTAATGACTCTCGGTGCCGTACCATCGAACAAATGGGATACCAATCCCTCCTGCTAGCGACTTATATACTCGCGCCTCATAGTCCAGTTGCGGATGCCGGGCGCGAACGCTCTCCAGCTTAATCGCTACCTCTTCTCCAGAAAGAATATTGGTTCCTGACCCGTCGTCGGTTAGTGTCTGGGGGGTGTGTGTGGCAGCCCGGATCTGCCTCCGGCGGCTGGGCTCTGCCCAGACCCGTAGCTCGCTTCGCTCGGTGCTTCGTGCTAGGGCTGTCGCAAGCGCTTCGTGTATGCTTCACCGTGGGCCTAGCACCTAGCACCGAGCGAAGCGAGCTACGGGTCTGGGCAGAGCCCAGCCGCCGGAGGCAGAGCCGGGGCAGAGCCGGGGACAGAGTACTTACCAAGATAGATATCTCCAAATGAACCAGACCCGATCTTGCGGCCAATCCTATACTTTTTTCCTACTCTTAGATCAAGTGTCATGTTGTTTTCCTGTCGATATGAGTCGTGCTATATTGTGATATTCGATATGGTCCTGTCGTCGCTGCTGGTGCTATGCCTCAGCCTCAAACCAACTACTGACTGCGACTGACTGCGACTGACTGCGGATTGACTGGCGACTGACTGACGACTGACGACTGACTGGCTGACTGACTGACCGTCGCTATTAACTAACCAACTTCTCTGTTTCTGGCAGTTGTTGTAGTTTTTTGTCTTTGTGTGTATTCTCTCACTCTGTTGTTGCTGCTGAGGATCTTTTTTTTTGCGCTCCAACAGTATAAATGAATGAGCAGATTATCTCGCTCTCCTTGATCTCTCTCTCTCGTTCTCTCTACTGCCTCGACTTGGCAGTTGTCGACCTGGTTGGATGGACGGATTGATTGATTTCGTATGCTGACCGGTCGCTGGTATGGCAATATTTTTATCTCTTGAGTGAGTTGTTCTGTTTTATGTGTTGTCTTTGATGAGTCGGTGTGATGAGTAGAGCAGCGGTAGCGGTAGTAGAGTGGTACGGTGCGTAGCCTTAGGCTTGGGCTTAGGTGTAGACGTAGGTGTAGACGTAGGTGTAGACGTAGGTGTAGGCGTAGGCGTAGGCGTACGGTGGTGTGGTTTGTACGGTAGCTCGCTGGTGGTTTTTGTTACGAGTCAGTTTTATGTGCGGTAGAAAAAATTGCTGGCGACTCGTACCGTTTCAGAAATGAGAGCGAAGTTTAAAGTGCTGCTGCTGCTGCTCCTGGCGCTGCTGCTCCCACGGCTGGCGCCAGCTGGGACGTTGGCGGTAGGGGGTCTGCCTCCGGCGGCTGGGCTCTGCCCAGACCCGTTTGCTCCGCTTCGCGGAGGGCTGGGACCGTCTACGCCTACGACCGGCCCAGAAACGAACGAGCCCAGCAAGCAGGTCCTGCCTGGGAGGACGGCTGGGTCGCCTGGCCTGGCTTACTCTTCGTGCTGAAGAGCAGTAGTCCAGCCGCCGGAGCAGAGTCCGCAAGGCGCAAGGCAGGTTGGGAGTTTTCCTTCCTGCTGGGCTTGGCTTGGCTTCCTGGCTCTGCCCCTGGCTCTGCCTCCGGCGGCTGGGCTCTGCCCAGACCCGTAGCTCGCTTCGCTCGGGCTTGGATCCTCTGGGCCTCCTGGTCTGCCTCTGGCGGCTGGGCTCTGCCCAGACCCGCTGCTCGCTTCGCTCGATGGGCGGTGTTTCCTCCCAAGATGAGGCAGGCAGCGGCACCGTAGTGATAGCTTTGCCTGAGAAACCATCAGCCCTGAAGCCTGGCCTGGAGCCTGCCTGGCTGGCATAAGAGATGCGATGCTCTTATATTATGGCATGTGGCATTGGCATTGGGAATGACCTACTTCTTGCCATCATCACGAATCCCACTCATAACCTACCTTAATGTGTATATTCGTCTATCTGGCACCAGCTCCAATCTCGAGCGAAGCTCGAGCTACGGGTCTGGGCAGAGCCCAGCCGCCGGAGGCAGATCCGATACCCCTGAATGGGGACTATGGGCATATTTCAAATAGAGTTCACTGGAAATATTAATATGATTTCATTCCTTTCTCCGTGACGCCCCTTCACCGATGGCCCCTGGTGTGCCTCCGGCGGCTGGGCTCTGCCCAGACCCGTTGATCTCGCTTCGCGAGATGGCTTGGACCGTCGTCCGTCGTGGCATGGCACCGTGCAACGAGCGAAGCGACGAGCCAAGTTCGTCGAGCAGAGCCCGACGACGGGAGAATGAAGGGACCTCCAAACACTTAGCACGAGCGAAGCGAGCTACGGGTCTGGGCGAAGCCCAGCCGCCGGAGGCAGGCCAGGGAGCCTCAAACACTTAGCAACGAGCGAAGCAGAGCCCAGCGACGGGAGAAAGAAGGGACCTCCAAACACTTAGCACGAGCGAAGCGAGCTACGGGTCTGGGCGAAGCCCAGCCGCCGGAGGCAGACCAGGAGCCCCAGGATCCAAGCCCGAGCGAAGCGAGCAACGGGTCTGGGCAGAGCCCAGCCGCCGGAGGCAGACCAGGAGCCCCCAAGATCCAAGCCCGACCGAAGCGAGCTACGGGTCTGGGCAGAGCCCAGCCGCCAGAGGCAGACCAGGGAGCCAGGAAAAGGGAGAGGGATGGCAAAAAAATTAGACATTAGATATTAAAATTAGATAGTTAGATAGTACAAGAAGTACGAGAGAAAACAAAAAAAAAACAAGATCAAGGAAGAGCAGAATTACAGCTCACGATTCCAAGATAAAAAAAACCAAACAAAAACGTCATAAAAAAAGATAACTCACGAGATAGAGAGAAAGAGAATTATTTGTTGACAGACTTGACAAGCTTCTTGAGGTTGGTGGTGATTTTCTTGTACCAGGACTTTGTCTTGACAGAGTCAGGAACAGCCTTATCGGCTTGAGCAAGAGCCTTGTCAGCGGCATCAGCGGCCTTTTGAGTGGCAGTCTTGGTTTTGCCAGCTTCAGCAGCACTGGCAGAACCTTCAGCAGCAGCAGCGTCAGATTTGGCACCAGACTCAGTAGCAGTAGCCTCACCTTCGACTTTCTTAACTTCAGCCTCAACAGCAGGAAGTTCTCCTTCGACCTTGGTAGCGCCGGTCTCGACAGCGGCAGGAGCCTCAGTAGTAGGAGCAGTGGCAGATTCAGTGGCAGCAGACATGTTTTCTAGCGGTGGTGCTGGTTAGTTGGGAGTTCGCTGGGCTGGGCTGGGCGGGCTCTGCCTCCGGCGGCTGGGCTCTGCCCAGACCCGTAGCTCGAGCTTCGCTCGAGGGATTGGGCTGGCGGGCAGGCTGGTTGGGAGGAACAGCAGTCAGGTTGGGAGGAATGGCACGCAGGCAGGCAGGGAGATGAATGGAATAGGCGTGGTGGTGGTGGTGGTGGTGCGGCAGTGATGGGAGAAATAAAGTAGAGCAGCAGCAGCGCATGGCAGCAGGCGAGAGAACGATGGGCGATGCCAGCATGAGATGAGAGTACCTGCCTCATGCTTTTCAGCCGTCTTGCCAGCCGTCTCTACTCGCGTAGCCGTTTGAAGGAAAGAGTCAGGCGAGATCAGGCGATAAGATCAAGTCGATGGTAGTAGAAGACACAAAAAGAGAGAGATAAGCAACGACAAGAGCAAGCAGCAACTGATCCGGCTTGACTACTGTCCTACCACTAGGGCAGTCAGAGAAGGTCAAGGCACAGCAGGACACCAGCCATCCATCCAGCTAGCAGCCAGTCCTGTCCGATCTCACATTCGCCGCTTGATTCATCAATTGCCATCGCTGTCTACCACTGTCTTCACCACCATCATCACGACACCACCACCACCACCATCACCACCATCATCACCATCATCACCATCATCACCACCATACAATCTCATTCACTCCCCATCTCCTCATTCACTCAGTTACTTACATTGTACGATAAATTCAATCTTGTATAACGAGAAGAAACAAAAAAAGAGAAAGAAGAAAAACTCAAAACTAAATCAGGATATCGTCTTTTATATATAAATAACAAAATAAATAAGTGAGCGGCAGAAAAAGCAGCCTGGCAGCCAGGCAGCCAAGCGGTCAGCAGCAGGCAGAGGTAAAAGCAGCCTGTAGCCAGCCAGCCAGCCAGCCAGCCAGCCAGCTAAAGTAGAGGGCTGTGACTAACCAACTGGCTGGTCTCCATCCCTCTCCTGGCGGTCTCCTCCCTGTCCTGGCCAATCCCCCTTACTGCGCCTTCGCCTCCTACCCCTATTCCGCTGTTCTCTCGCTAGCAGAACTCGCGTAGTCGCCAGCACCAGCCCAGCCCAGCCCAGCCCAGCCCAGCGCCAGCCCAGCGCCAGCCCAGCACCAACACCAACACCAACACCAGCCCCTTACTCTACCCCTGTACTACCCCTTACTGCTGTCTCGTCCTTGCACCAGCACCCCTTACCGTTACCATTCAAACTGGTGCGCTGCTGCTATTACTCCCACTGCCTGCCTGCCAGCTGCTGTTTCCTCCCAACCTGCCAGCCTGCCTACGGCTGCTTTCCTCCCAGCTGTTTTCCTCCCAGCTGCTGTTTCCTCCCAACCAGCCTGCCAGCCTGTCTACCGCTGCTTTCCTCCCAGCTGGTTTCCTCCCAACCTGCTGTTTTCTCCCAACCTGCCTGTTTCCTCCCAGCCTAGCCTGCCTGCTTCTTCCCAGTCTCTGCTCTCCCAGCCGGCTGCTTTCCTCCCAACCTACCTACCTCCCTGCCAAGCAGCCAGCAAATTTTATTTTATTATTTTATTTTTATTGTTATTATTTTATTCTTATAAAAAGCAATGGCAAAAACACCATCTTACCAGGGCAAGGGCTAACAAAAAAGCGAAATCGGCATCAAACTGAGCGATTGTTTTTCTTTTTGCTTGTCTAAATATAATTTATCTCATATTGAGCGATCTGGCACCATACGATATGGCTAAGATATGCTATTTTGATCTGCTGAGTCAACACGATCAAGAATTTGGTGCTTCGGCAGTTTCAGTTCCAGTTCAGTTTCAGTTCAGTCAGTCAGTTCAGTCAGTCACTTCACTTACTCACTTCAAATAGGCTTCTGCTGCTGTACCATATACAGCATGAATCACCATTTCTTCTGGCATTGAAAATGTTGTTACTCCTGCATGAGACAACATAGGGGCTCTGCCGGCGCCTGGGCTCTTTCAGCCCAGCCAGACCTGTAAGCCCTTAGCTGGCCTGCGATGCTGAGAAAACAGCGCTGGAGGTCCTCCTCACTGACCTCTGAACCGATGCAGCGTGATCTGAGATTCCATACCAATGGCCAACGGCTTCTCCTAGCATCAGCATCATGAGACTTGACTAGTCCATGCCATCGCCGTCATTCGCTGGCTTAGCATTGAGTGAGTACCGTAAACAGATTGGTTCTTCTTGCACAAGAAAATGATGCTTCCCCTGGAAGCCTCCGGCGGCCGGGCTCTGCCCGGACCCGTAGTGCTCGCTTCGCGAGCAGGTTGGGGGTGCCCTCTGCTCTCGAGCGGAGCTCGAGCTACGGGTCCGGGCAGAGCCCGGCCGCCGGAGGCAGAGGAGGCAGGAGATGGTCACCTGGCCTGTCTGTCCAGAATGCGCAGGCATCTGAGACATTATCCGTGAGAACCTTCTTTCGATCTAATAATAGACCCTTACAGAGGGTGAGTGTGCGTTGCTAGGGAAGCGGAAGAACGAGCGGAGCGCGATCTATGGGTCTGGACAGGTCGCCGGTCCCTGCATCGTCAGGGAGTGAAAAGAACGAGCGAAGCGAGCTACGGGTCTGGGCAGAGCCCAGCCGCCGGAGGCAGCCAGGGGGCTACGACGGTCCCTGCATTGCAAGGGAGGTAGAAAGAACGAGCGAAGCGAGCAACGGGTCTGGGCGGAGCCCAGCCACCGGAGGTATTCAGGGGTACCCCCTGAATCAGGAGAGAGAGGAGCGCATAAGTGGACAATTTTGGCCAGCTGGCTGGGAGGTGGCAGTAGAATTACCCGGCTTGTAAAGAGGAGAGAGAAGCGATGAGATTTGAAATTTGTATATGGTAGTGATGATGATGATGCTGTGTTGTCTCGCAAAGGACTATTCACAGGTAATACGGATTCTTTTTTGAACAACGTGATATGTTTAGTGGTGGAATAGGCCATCAACAGCAGATCCAGCAGCAGCAGCATCAGATTCAACAGACTCAGCAATCTCAGATGTATGCGAATGTAGCTGCTCGCCAGCAGGGAGCGGGCGCTGGCCAGGTTCCTGGAGTAGGATATCCTCCTCAATTACGCCCACAACAACAGCAGCAGCAGCCTGGTCACTCCCTGATTCCAGGTCAGCAACAGCAGACTCAATCCCAGGCTCAATCTCAATCTCAACAACCGTCTCAGTCACAACAGCCTCCTCCTCCTCCATCGCAATCTCAAGCCCAACAAAACCAGCAGGTTCCAAATATTTCTGGTACTGGCCCTGGCCCTACTGGTTCTGCCGGAGGCCTGCCGTCGAATATTGGGGCAAGCACTTTAAATATTATCAGTGCTGCGAATTCTTCGTCTGCCCAGGCTGGGAATAACATGGGTTTGCCGCCTACTTCGGATCCAGCTGCCACTGAGGAACGCCATACTTCGGACGACGACCGGGTGTTTGCTTGGATCCTTGAACTGATGCACGGGCCCAACCGTGAACAGGCTCTACTAGAGTTGGGCAAGAAACGAGAACAGTATGACGAGCTAGCACTGATATTATGGCACTCGTTTGGAGTCATGACTTGCTTGATCCAAGAGATCATTTCCGTATATCCATTACTATCACCTCCTCAACTATCGTCTCCAGCGTCGAATCGTGTTTGTAATGCTTTGGCGTTGTTACAGTGTGTTGCATCACACGATCAGACACGCAATCTGTTTCTGAATGCCCATATCCCATTATTCATCTACCCGTTTCTCAACACATCTTCGAAATCAAGAGCGTTTGAGTACCTTCGCCTGACGTCGCTTGGAGTGGTAGGAGCTCTCGTCAAGAATGACTCACCTGAAGTTATTTCTTTTCTTCTCTCGACAGAAATCATCCCTCTATGCCTTAGTATTATGGAGTCTGGCACCGAACTGTCGAAAACAGTAGCTATTTTTATTGTCCAAAAGATCCTCATGGATGACATGGGCCTCAATTACGTGTGCCAGACTTATGAACGGTTCTTTGCTGTCTCTGTCGTTCTTTCCAACATGGTCGCTCAATTGGTAGCCCTACCGCCTGCCTCTTCTCGCCTTCTCAAACACGTTGTCCGCTGTTATCTCCGTCTTAGCGACAATGGACGTGCCCGTGAAGCACTTCGACAGATTCTTCCAGAGCCTCTACGAGATGCCACTTTCTCCTATACCCTTCGAGACGATGCCGGGACAAAACGTTGTCTCGCTCAGCTGCTTGTCAATCTATCTGACAATTACGAGTGATCTCTCACCTCTGGTTATTTATTTGGCGCTCATCCTTGTATATTACAATCAATATAAACCTCCTGCCTGTCCGGCTCTGCCACGCTGCTCGCGAAGCGAGCACAACGGGTCTGGGCAGAGCCCAGCCGCCGGAGGCAGAGAGAGATCAACAGGGTCCATGCATAATGTATATTCTTGGTGTTTGTCAGTGACCTGCATTTATTATTCTAATATCGCGTATAAAAAATTCTGGACATTTCTTTTTCTTTTCGTTTTCGAATTTTTTTTTTTTTCGTTTTTGATCCATTCATTTCTAATTAATGTTTTTAAAATATTTATCAACCGACATCAAAATAAAGAGAAAAAGCTTAATGACCTCCATAGACCTTGGCGATAAGCTATTATTATCTCATTAACAACAGAATCTCCAGTTTGGCCTAGGAATAATAGTAAGTGTAAATCAAAAAGACAATAGCAGAAGAAGAAGAAAGTATAGGCAGAGGAGCATCCTCGTGGTCGTTTTTCAAATCTTTCATCTGGTTCTTTTTTTTACATCTGTTACTCCAACTCCAACTAACAATATCAAGCAAAAGAAACCGAATACTCGAATCAGCATCTATTATTTTATCTTCTCACACAAATAACATGATTCATAGACAATCAATACCTTTGTCATTATTAACTAATCATTCTGATATTCTTCCTGGCAGTCAGGGACAAGGTCATGAGAGCGGCAGTGATAGCAGAGGCGCGGCTGGCTCAGAACTCTCATTACCATCCTCGGAAAGCTATCCTTCGCGGGTAATTTCAGGGGTACAGGTACATTTTGACAATAGTAATAAAATGCAGGGCCAGTCAGCACATTTATCATCAGCCACTAAGTCTGCTCGACAAAAATCCGATTCAGGACTGGCAAATTATATCAGAATAACTATTAAAAAGCGAACGAGAGATGAAATCGACTCTGAACCGATTGAATACCAATATCAATGTTTGGATTGCAATGGTCAGTTCTCAACCACTACTGAGCTCCGTCAGCATAAAAAACTACTTCATCATATTCAAACTTTCAAGTGTCGTAAATGTGGAGATCTTTTCCGATCGATTGCTGATCGACAAACGCATAAAAATAATAAGCATTTTGATACAATATCATGCACAGTTCAGTCGAACAATATTAGGGAATTCGAAGCTGGTGTTGTAGTATCTTCTAATCGAAATGAATCAGGTTATTTCCGTTGCCCAGTGTCGTATTGCACATTTGTGACAAGAATCCCTGGCTATTGGTATGACCATGTGCATCATGTACAGCATGCCGGTGAGAATCCACAGAAACGCAAGAAACGTGTCAGTACAACTCCTTGAGCAAGATTAGCTACACAGGTAGAGGCTGTTTGAGGGGGGCCAGCGTGAGCGAAGCGAGAACATATGCTACAGCAACTTCCTCAAGGAGGTTCCACTTTCCGCGGGCTCTACTCAGATAGACCGTTGCTATGAAATAGCTAGAAAGTTTGGTCCTTGTATTTTACCAGGTGGCGGTTGATACTTCAGGGATTCGGTTTTCCTGTCGAATTTACGAGCAAAGAGAGAAGTCTAGAACTTAGTCATAACATGTAGTGACTGTTCAAGTATTTATTGATTCTATAACGGTAGGGTATTATTAATATATTAGCATTTATTTGGTTTCTAAGCAGAGGTCTGCATCGACTACCACGATCTCCCTTCGACGGTATAGTGCTGTTGTCTTTGAAGCGAAATAGAACCAGTAATGACTTTTTCGAAATCTTATATCGGGACAATATTAACGTGCAGTGGAGTGAAGCTTGATTTGGATTCATTCATGCGGGAACGGATAATACTCTCGGCGTACAGGCGTAGTAAAGGGACGATAAACATTTAAAGTTCCAGAAGAGAATCCAGTGCTGACTTCAGGATCAGAAGAAACTTTAAGACAGGGGGTAATGTCTTCACCGTTATCGGAAGGAGATCGAATAAGGGTTTCGGTTGAGGACATGGCTCGATTTGTAATGTACTGTCTACAGAAACGGAGAGAAGCCTGGGACGAACAACGAGATACATGAAGAGAATGGTAAGGAGACAGAAAAGACGGTAGGTCTCTACTGGGATGGTCACCAGCACTTGGTTTAACTCTATCTGCATAATTTAGATTATCAGATCTGACAAAAAAATAGTCAGGTCTGAACATGGATATGTAAGGGATAGCGGGCAGTGACACGTTGGAGCTGACATAGTCAGAATTATTGACACAGCGAGACTCACTCCCTCGTTTTATTTGATCAATATCACGAGGTTTTGATGAAAGCGAACTAGGTTGAGGATTTCCAGTAGTTGACTGTTGAATAGGAGTAGCAAATCTTGACAATTCTTCATCGTCGAGCTCTTTCAATACTTTTTCCAGAGATTTGAAATACTTGTAACGTCGTGTAAGTGAGCCGGTTTGGTCAATCTGATTCTCAATTGCATCAACTGGACTATATGAAAAATCCTTGTCTTCAGCGCCGGTAGTTGAATCAATGCTCTCGTAACTAAGATGGGTATCTCCTTGCATCTTAGAATGATTATCAAGCTCCGAATAAGTAGGGAAATTTGAATTATGAGGCTTTACACCTGAGAGGGCAGTGGCCAAAGAAGGCTGATAAGCTGAAGAAGGTGGATCATTAAGTGCCTTTAATGCCCGTTCCAGAGCCATATAATACTTGTAACGTCCAGGTGAATGGTCAGGACTTGCATTAAGCATACTCAGCTGGTTTCGGATATCATCAATGAAAAAATGAGTAGTAATAAATTCTGCTGCATGAGGTAAGTTGTTGACCTGATCTCTGTGATGGGAATCTCGACGGGTCTTGCCGGATTTATAACTCCAGGAGCTATGGGGGCGAGTGTGGCTTGAAAATGGATAAGAAACTGAACCTGAAGGGGCACCGTTTCCTATGCATTCGTTAGATGATCTCATGAGATTTCTGACAAAGCGCCCAGCGACGCCCAGGGAGGGTCTAAAGCCCATGTTAAATCCTTTGTATTGTAGAATTAATCTAATCAAAGACAGAAATGCCACACTAAAATAGACCGATAAAAGGAGATTTAAGCACTAACAAGACAATAGTGCCGTAATGTTAAACAGCAGAAATAGTTGAATTATCCATAACCTTGGAACAATATTTATTGCCCCTTTATGCAAGCGGTTATGCAGGGTGTACATATCACTGCCTTCGGTCTCCGGGCTATGCCGGACCCGCTCTGCTCGCTTCGCGAGCGTAGCACAAATCAATTTTTGGCTTCGAAGTATTAAGTATTATTAGTATTACAGTGTAAAGAAATGTTTAATGATAGGGAAGTGATTAGAGACTATATGGGTCCTCTCTTTTAGAGAATTCCAAGATACAGTCATCATCGGGGAAGATGGTGGCAAAGACACGAATGTCTTCAGACTTTTCAGTGATAGTGTGCTTCCAGTCGTATAACATGGCTGCTTTGCCCATCATAGCAGTAAGGTTGAGCATGACATAGGTCTGACCCAGGCAAACATGTGGCCCGGTACCGAAAACAAGCCAGTTCTTGGCAGCGTTCGTAGCAGCAGAGTTGGGCAGCCATCTCTCGGGAATGAACTCCTCAGGATTTTCATACACTTCGGGGTCATGAAGTGCGGGATAAAGAGTGGGGATGACCATGGCTCCTTTGGGAACAGTGTAGTCAGCCGAGATGGGGTAAGGTTTCTTTACAACGTAAGGGACCATTGTAACAGGGGGTCTGTATCTAAGAGCTTCTTTTACAACCATACGAGTATACTCCATGGATTCAACGAGATCGACATCAAGACGACGGTGGATATCGCCGTCTCTAACACGCAGCTGTTCTTCACGGATTTTAGCCATGACATCGGGGCGATCAGCAATGATTTGGAATAACCAGGTAGTAGCAGACGATGATGCATCTTGAGAAGCAAACAAGAAAGTGAAGATAGTTTCGGAAATCTCTTTATTGGTAAACTCACGTACAAGAAACTTCTTAACTTCTTCAGATTCTTTGCTATCAGAAGAGGAAGATGTCTTTGAATCATGCATCAGTTTAACCCAAGCATCCATGACACAAGTGACATCACCTCCTTTGGCAATATGATCTTTAGCCATTTGAGCACAGTTTTCGAAAATGTCCATAGTCATGTCAGTAATTTTCTTGCCGTACCAGGTCTTAGTGAATGGCAAAATAATTGGGAAATTGACGAGTTCTAAGGCAGCAGTGATTTTGTAGTAGTTATCTGAAATAATCTTGACTTGTTCTCCAGTGATGTATTCACCGCAGAAAGTACAAAGAGAAACAGCACAGTTGAGTTCTCTGAATTCTGGCATAAACACTTGAGGACCGCCATTAGCTTTGGTGGTCGCAACAAATCTCTCAAAATATTTATCGTAAATGGCTTCTTGATGAGGCAAGTAAACGCCTAGTGCCTGTCTGGTAAACAGACCATTCAATGAGCGGCGATAGTCGACATGGGCTTTACCATCGAGGAAAACCCAATTAGTAGGCCGTAGAAGCTTAATGGCAACATCAACAACACAAGGCTTGACATAAGCAGGAGAATTAAGAACCTTTCTAGCCAAATCTCTCGTGCTAGCAATGACGACAAATTTATGAAACACAGACACACAAGATAATGGACCAGAATCCCACTTAGCCTTGTATTCCTCGAACTTGGGATTCATCGACTCGAGAAAAGGACCAATAACAGGCCATACTTTGAACTTAGGACCTACAATTGTTCCCTTTTTAAGGATATACGAGATTTGGTCGTAGATGAGTAAAGCGATGACGGTTGTTAGCACCAAAGACCAGACATTATTCTTTGACCAAACCAGAGCCTGGATGATAAACGATGATGATAACGATTGACCTAGGAGGTTATAAGACTCCAGTTGGCCTTGGTCCGAGAGGACCGATGAGTTATCTAGAGACATAACGAGTGTGAGCTAGAAGACCAACAGTTAGTTTAAAGAGAAGAACATACAAACTGAATTGAAACAGAACTCACTTTTTATATTCCAGGAACTTTTTTTTTGGGTTTTGGATATTTTTAAATGTCACACAACGAGTGTATCAACGCGTGATTAATTTTTAAAGTGCAATGTGCCGCTTATATTCTTGGCCAAAAAGAAAAAAATATCGTCGCATTGACATATTCACACCATGTAAACAACCACTGGGACCAACCCAGACTGCGACAGCCGTTAGATTTGCTTGTATTTTACATTACATTGGGACTGGTCGTCTACGGCGTTCCGAGCTTCAGAGACCGATAACCGGAACCTTTTGCTCGTCGTCCCAACTTCCTGCGTTCCGAACCCTGAAAATCTACCCTAAACAGTTTTAAGAGAACGAAATAATGCAGGGAAGACGAGTCTGCCGTTTAGCTCGTACTGCTACGTCCGGGGTTGTCCTGTCTTCCGCAAAGCAAAGCGTCCAGACCACAGGACACTCTCGACATAGACACGGACCGGGTCCTATAAACACTTCCGCTAAGCGATGGAACGACAATTGATCTAGCAGCGAGCTCTCACCTCCTCGGAGATAGCTCCGCATTCGCTCAGGGGTCACCGAAGCTCGCTTTGGCTTAAACGACAAATACGACGCACACGATCGGTACGACTGTCTTATCTTATCGGTTACCCTAACCCTCTGGTTATATAGGGGATGGGGGTTTTGCCTCCGGCGGCCGGGCTCTGCCCGGACCCGTTGTGCTCGCTTCGCGAGCTACGAGGGAAGCGAGGCCAAGCGAGTGGAGCGAGCGAGAGTCTGGCTGTCGGAGGGACACATCTGATCCTGGTTGGGAGGTGGAATGAGAAAGAGAGCTGGGGTGATTGACAGGCTTAAGAGGATCTCCACGTACATATAACAGCTCTGTATAACAGCTCTATATATTCTTTATATAACGATCAGAAGTGAAAGGAAGTACTGCTACTAATTTTCTGGTGAATGATATGGCAGTTGTAGGATCTCAGCTCCACGTTAATACATAGTACAATATATGGGCAACGTGCGTAAGCCGTTGCGCCTTATCGTTATCAGATCATCAAGCGATAAGGTTAAAGTGACGTTTACGAGCTAGCTATCTGTAGTTCAACGAACAAAACAACCTTTGTTATAGCAATTGCCGCACCTCTCCTATACAAATCAATTGCTTCTCCGTGCCTGCCTCTGGCGGTACCCAGCATAGCTCGTTCTTGGATAAATGCCCGAAAGGCCATAAACAGAGCGAACATTTCTCGTAGGACCTTTGAGCTCGATGCTACCAAGTGGTTCACCTTCGAAGGCTCGCGGAGCGAGCACAACGGGTCTGGGCAGAGCCCAGCCGCCGGAGGCAGACAGACGGAGGAGAGGTTCGATGCATTATTAGTTATACATATGTTATAGAAAATATTAGGGAGAATAAGCAATAAACAAGAGGGAAGAAAATCAAATAAAAAAAAGGAAATAGAAAATATAGTCCATAATTCAAATCAATTACTAAGCTTGACACCGAGAACGACAGCAAGAATGATGACCACAATGAGGACGATGGCAAGACACCACCACTTCTTCTTACGGGCAGCCCTGGCCGAGAAAATGGCCTTTTGAGTGTGCGATACACCCTGCTCGATGTCAGTCTGGACGGTGGCGGCCTGTTCGTCGATATGGCGAATGGGCTCTTCCTGCTCGGCGACAAGAACTTCCATGTCTCTGAACAGTTGGGCGAGTTCGGCCATAGTTTTTTCGATTTTCTGGATCTCGCGGTGTCTAGTCTGGACCTCGGTGAGTGCAGTACGGGCTTGACCACGGCGGTTGGAGCTCATGAGCGCCTGGGAAAATATCTGCGACCCGGCACTATCATCAATGGCTTCCTTGACTTCAGCCTCCGTGGCATCGGGACGCACAATACGGAACTGACGCTCGGCAGCTTCTCTGTACCTCTGACGGAACTTTGCCTCGGTGGTCTGGTACTTCTGAATCGACGTGAGAAACTGTCTCTTGACATTCTCAGCCTGGGTCTTTTTGGTCGAGTCTTTAGTTGATTTAGCCTGTAAACTCTTTATTCTAGCCTTCAAAGTATCTGCCAATGCCTGAGTGTCCTGAGTCAAGCCCTCAATCTGGCCCTGGATGTACTGTTCATGTTCACCTCCCACTTCAGCGAGAGACCGCTTGTGCAGAGCTTCAATGCGATCCACGTTGTCATCATACTGCACGAGGTTGCGCTTAATATCGTCCACTTCACCGAAAAACGCAATCATATCATCAGCAGGAGCAGCTCCTCCGCCATATCCACCCTGTGCTCCTCCCTGGGTCGGAGCATGACCTCCTCCGTTCGACGGCACATTGGTAGCACTAGCATACGGATTCACATTCGCCAATTCGTATCCCGAAGCATTGTTCTGACTATGAACCCGAATCGTTAGTCGCTGAGTTCCCCTGAAGGGGTTACGCCTCCGGCGGCTGGGCTCCGCCCAGACCTGGTTGTGCTCGCTTCGCGAGCGTATGGAGTGTCTTGTCATCACCGCGCTGCTCGCGGAGCGAGCACAACCAGGTCTGGGCGGAGCCCAGCCGCCGGAGGCGAACCGCCAGAGACGAACAGGGTCCGCTACCACTACTCACCCATACTGATCATAGTTCTCGCCATAGTTGTTTTGTCCTGGCTGCTGATAACTCATGTTTCGTTTTGTTCCGTTACGCTGCGATTCCGACCGGTGTTTCTGGTTTCTAGTAGTTGTAGCACCGAACTCTCGCTCTTGTTGTTTCTGCTCAATTGCAAGACTTGAATCTCACTCTGGGCAAAAGTATTAAGAAAAAACAAAAACAATGGTTGTTCTTTTGTCTGTGAATAGTAAATAATTCAAACCACGGTTCTGCTAATGCTTCTTCTGCTTCGCCTTTTTTTTTTTTCTGCCTAACACGCTTCTGCTCTCTCTTTAGCACTCTCTCTCTATTTAGAAGCTATTTTTGTTGTTTTATGTCGAGTTTCTTAGCCCTCGTCGTGAAAAAAGGGCGTATATGGGGATTTCTGCTTCTGTTTAGGGGGGAAAAAAGGGGCTGTCGTGTTCTGGGGGCACAAACAAAAACAGATCGCTCTCCCTCGAGGCTCTGCTCGACCATGAGGCAGTTGGGAGGACACGGCGGTGCTCTTATGGGCGGTCAGGAGGCGGTGCGGTTGGGAGACGTTCATCAAGCCCAGCTCAAAGGGGCCATCGAGGCGAATTTAGTCGGCCCCTGACTCTGCCTCGGGCTCCATAGTTCTCCGCGAAGCACAGCCGTAACCGGAGCCTCTCTACCCCTACTGTCAAGCTGAACCCTGCAGGAAGACCCTGCAGCGACCACCTTTCGAGTAACTAGTTTATTTACTGTGTCAGGCAATTGACCATAGAAGTTGTTAACGTTTCTCGCATCGCAAAGCTTCTGCTCGTGCCTGTAGGGATGCTCGCGACAACGTAGATAGTAATCACTAGCAGTCAATTGCAGTCAAGAAATTTAAGAGCAGTTGCTCTGCTTTCAGGTCCTCTATATATGCCCAACCCAGCATAGAGAAAGTCTCGTATAACTAATTTGAGATATCCTCACGAACGTCCTGATCTCAGCTAGTAAATCAATTAAAGCATTGTACCAATATACCAAGTGAATTGGAATTGGAATTGGAATTGGAAATGGAAGTGGAATATTGAATGAGATTTGGCTCACGCAATACCAGCATCAAAGTGTACTTAAGGAGTACAGCGAGAAGGGTGTTATTCTTTCATTGGAACTCTCATGAATACCAAAGATGTACTCATCCTTGGAGACCGAGACCCCTGAAGACGAGGGTGTGAACTTACCTCACAGATCCTACCACTACCCTGTAGGGTTATCTTATCTTACCTGCGATCGGCAGTAAATCTGGGCACTTCAATTTTGAATTGGACTTATAGCTATATAATAATAATATGAACGAAGTCTTGCGCTAGCATCAGCTTACCGGCATATACGTCTTTCAGCTCTCCAAAGGGGCGCAACGGCCCAGAGCCACACTATACAATATAAACTATACATGTAGGTCAGTGATTTAGTCCTGACAACGTATCATACGTTCCAGGGTGGAGTAGACCAGAGTTTGTCTGCCATTACAAGAGGCTCTTGCGTGGAAGTGGTCCACACAAATACAAACAGGCTGCCCGAGACAGTCGTCCTCCGGCAATGGTTAAACCTAAACGTAATCATCCAGGCAGTACTATCTGCACTATCAGAAGCTGTACTCGGTTGTACAACAATAGCTAGTGCAAATGTTACTGACAAGACAACAAACTGCTAATAAAACAGCACGAAGTGATAAGGAGTAGAAGAGAAGAAGTGTCGTAATGTTTCAATTTATATTTATATGTCCCTGGAATTTTTCAGAGTGCGGCGCTGATCTCCCTGCCCTAAAAATGTTGATTGATTATGTGCTACAACTACCCCTGAGCTGTTCTCAACGGCCCGCCGCACTCGCCGCACTTCATCATATATTAGTAGCAGCCGTCTCTCCCAAACGTCAACAATTTTCCCCCAACACAACAGAAAAGTTAGTGCCCCCTAGCCCCAATCTACTGGGAGATCGCTTACCAGTCTAGGAGAGATTGAAAAATATATATCTAGAGCGCATCAGCTGGCACATTTACAAGAACAAGATAAACAAACCAACGACGACTTACTTGGATTTTTATTATCAGTTTCTGGTGTGCTTTTATCCTGGAAGTAAAGTTTTGGAGTTAGTTTTTTTATTTTTAGATTTTGAATTATTCGTGAGTATGATATGGAGCGATGAGGTCACTGCTGATAAGCTGGTGAAGAAGAGGTCATTTACTAACAGTAGAAGTCATCATGCGTCCTGAAGTTGAACAAGAACTGGCTCATGTCCTTTTAACAGAGTTGTTGGCTTATCAATTTGCATCCCCTGTCAGATGGTACGTATGCTCGCGAAGCGCCCAGCTGCCGGAGGCAGACCAGAGACTAACATCACCACAGGATCGAGACCCAAGATGTCATTCTCAGTGAATACAATGCTGAGCGGATTGTCGAGATCGGACCTTCTCCTACTTTGGCCGGTATGGCTGCGCGAACTTTGAAATCGAAGTACGAGTCGTATGATGCTGCTTTGTCTCTCCAAAGACAGGTGTTGTGCTATTCCAAAGATACTAAAGAGATCTATTATACGCCTGATCCAGTCGAGCCAGCAGTGGCTGACAGTAGTAACGAAACAACCGGTGCTGCTACCGTTGCCGCTGCCTCTGCTCCTGTTGCCGCTGCTCCTGTTGCTGCCTCTGCTGCTGCTGGGCCTGCTGCCAGTGTAGACGACACTCCAGTCAAAGCTGCTGAAGTATTGCATGCTCTTGTTGCTCAGAAGATCAAGAAAACCTTGGACCAGGTCCCTCTTTCCAAGGCAGTCAAGGATCTTGTTGGTGGTAAATCTACTGTTCAGAACGAAATCCTCGGTGATCTCGGTAAAGAATTCGGATCGACTCCGGAAAAACCTGAAGAAACCCCTCTAGGAGAATTGGCCGAGCAATTCCAGGATTCTTTCAATGGCCAACTGGGCAAACAGTCGTCTTCATTGATCTCCCGTCTTATCTCTTCCAAGATGCCGGGTGGGTTCAACATCACTGGTGCTCGTAAATATCTCAATACAAGATGGGGATTGGGCCCTGGCCGCCAGGATAGTGTTTTCCTAGTCGCCATTACTATGGAACCTAAGAACCGTTTGGGTGATGAGGGTGCTGCCAAGGCGTTCTTAGACGAAGTTACTGGCAAGTATGCTTCTATTGCTGGTGTTAATCTTAGTTCTGCTAGTAGTGGTGCCGGAGCTGGCGCTGGAGCAGGTGGTGCTGGAGGCGCGGTTATAGATGCTGCCGCATTTGAAGAACTTAATAAGGACCAGAAATACCTTGTACAACAGCAACTAGAATTGTTTGCTAGATACCTCAAGGTTGACCTCCGTGATGGTGACAAGGCATTTGTAGCTCAGAAGGAAGCAACTGCTGTTCTCCAAGAAGAGCTTGATTTATGGTATAGTGAACATGGTGATTTCTATGCCTCTGGTATTAAGCCCGTATTTTCCCCATTAAAGGCGCGTGTATATGACTCCTACTGGAATTGGGCTCGCCAAGACTGCCTTACTATGTTTTACGACATTATTTTCGGTAGACTGTCCAATGTTGACCGTGAAATCGTCTCCCGTTGTATTAGCATCATGAACAGAACCAATCCTACTTTAGTTGATTTCATGCAATACAATATTGATCACGTTCCTACTGAGCGTGGAGCAACCTATAAGCTTGCTCAGGAATTGTCTCAGCAACTTTTGGAAAACTGTAAAGATGCCCTTGGTGCTGACCCTGTTTACAAGGATGTTAATTATCCTACCGGCCCCAAGACTACGGTTGATTCGAATGGTAACATTACTTATGCCGAAGTGCCCCGTCCTGCCGTTCGAAAACTCGAACAGTACGTTCAAGATATGGCTACTGGTGGTCCTATGACAAAAGATCCTGCTGCTGGTTCTCACACTCGTGCTGAATTAGCGAAGATCTATAAGCGAATCTCGTCTGCTGCTGAGAACAACAGCAGTAAGCTCAAGTTGGATTCTCTTTATGCCGACCTTGTTAAAGCCATTGAGACTGTGGAAGCTGAATCGTCACCTAAGAAAGCTCTTGAGACTGTTTCTGCCAAACACATGAGAGAAGAAACTATTCCCTTCTTGCACCTCAAAAAGAGAACTGGTGATGTATGGGATTTCGATCGCGATCTCTCCGCTACATATCTCGATGGCTTGGAAGTTGCTGCTCGTGATGGTGTGACATTTGCTAATAAGAACGTTCTTATCACTGGTGCCGGTGCCGGTTCGATTGGTGCTGATATTCTTCAAGGATTGATTTCTGGTGGCGCTAAGGTTGTCGTTACCACTTCGAGATATTCTCGTGAAGTTACCGAGTACTATCAAAGTATCTACACGAAATTCGGTGCCGCCGGGTCTACCCTTATCGTTGTTCCTTTTAACCAAGCGTCATCTTCTGATGTTCGGGCCCTTGTTGACTACATCTACAATGACACTAAGAAAGGTGGTCTTGGATGGGATTTGGATTTTGTTATCCCCTTCGCTGCTATTCCTGAAAATGGTATTGAGCTCGATGGTATCGATTCGAAATCTGAGCTGGCTCACAGACTTATGCTTACCAATTTACTACGTCTTTTGGGTAGTATCAAATCCCACAAGGCTGCAAATGGCTGTGAAACCCGTCCTGCTCAGGTCATCCTGCCCATGTCTCCAAATCATGGTACATTTGGTGCTGATGGTTTATATTCGGAATCCAAGCTATCTCTTGAAACATTGTTCAACAGATGGTATTCTGAATCTTGGGGTTCTTACCTAACCATTTGTGGTGCTGTCATTGGCTGGACTCGTGGCACTGGCCTTATGAGTCAGAATAATATCATTGCTGAAGGTGTTGAAAGCTTGGGTGTTCGCACTTTCTCCCAGAAGGAAATGGCCTTCAATATCTTGGGTCTCATGACACCTACTGTTGTTAATATCTGTCAGCGAGAGCCTGTCTGGGCTGATCTTAATGGTGGCTTACAATTTGTTGAGAACCTCAAAGAAGTTACTGGTAAACTTCGTAAGGAACTTGTAGATTCTTCAGAATTAAGAAGAGCCGTTTCTGTTGAAACTGCCATTGAACATAAGGTTATTAATGGTCCTGATGCCGATTTGCCATATCAAAAGGCATATGTGAAACCTCGTGCCAACCACAAGTTCGAATTCCCCAAGCTCAAGAGCCACGAAGAGCTTAAAAATATTGCTCCTGAATTGGAAGGAATCTTGGACCCTGAGAAGGTGGTTGTTGCCACTGGTTTCTCTGAAGTTGGTCCCTGGGGTAACTCTCGTACTAGATGGGATATGGAAATCAATGGTGCTTTCTCTCTTGAAGGTGCGATTGAAATGGCTTGGATAATGGGTCTTATCAAGCACCACAGTGGTCCTCTAAAGGGCAAGCCTTACACTGGTTGGGTTGATACCAAAACCAATGAACCTGTAGATGACAAGGATGTTAAGAGCAAGTATGAATCTTATATCCTTGAACATTCTGGAATTCGTCTCATCGAGCCTGAACTTTTCCACGGATATGATCCTTTGAAGAAACAATTGTTACAAGAAATTATTGTTGAACATGATCTTGAGCCTTTTGAGGCTTCCAAGGAGGCTGCTGATCAGTTCAAGCTAGAACAAGGTAACAAGGTTGAAGTATTTGAGATCCCTGAATCAGGTCAATACACAGTTCGATTCCTCAAAGGTGCTAAAATCTATGTTCCGAAGGCCCTCAAATTCGACCGTCTTGTTGCCGGTCAAATTCCTACTGGTTGGGATGCTCGTAGATATGGTATTGGCGAAGATATCATTTCTCAAGTTGATCCAATCACCTTGTATGTCCTCGTTTCTACCGTTGAAGCTCTACTCTCCGCTGGTATCACTGATCCCTATGAGTTCTACAAATATGTCCATTTATCTGAAGTTGGTAATTGTTCCGGTTCTGGTATGGGTGGTGTTACTGCTCTTCGTGGCATGTTCAAAGATAGATATCTTGATCGCCCTGTTCAAAATGACATCTTTCAAGAATCTTTTATCAACACCATGTCCGCCTGGGTTAACATGTTGTTGTTATCATCTTCCGGTCCTATCAAGACTCCTGTCGGCGCCTGTGCTACTGCCATTGAGTCTGTTGACAGCGGTATTGAATTGATTGAATCAGGAAAAGCTAAGATTGTCATTGTCGGAGGTTATGATGATTTCCAGGAGGAAGGTTCTCATGAATTCGGTAACATGAATGCTACTAGCAATTCTCTCACTGAGTTTGAACATGGCCGTACTCCCCGTGAAATGTCTAGACCTAATTCTACTACTCGTTCTGGTTTCATGGAATCGCAAGGCGCTGGTATCCAGATTCTTATGAATGGTAAGCTCGCCATTCAGATGGGCGTTCCTATTTACGGTATTGTTGCTTTGACTTCAACTGCCTCGGACAAGATTGGGCGTTCTGTTCCTGCTCCTGGTAAGGGTGTTATGACCTCGGCTAGAGAAAACATTAGTGATCTTAAGTTCCCTTACCGTCTTTTGGATGTCAAATACAGAAAGAGACAGATTGACGCTCGTAGAGTACAGATCAAACAGTGGACTGAGTCTGAGTATGAATATCTTCAAGATGAATTTGAAGCTATCAAGTCTACTACCAGTGCCGCCGATGCCGAGTCTTTCTTCAAAGAAAGATCTCAGCAGATTGAACATGAAGCTCGTCGCCAAGAAAAGGAGGCTCTTGGTACTTGGGGTAACAACTTCTACAAGTCTGATCCTAGAATTGCTCCTATTCGTGGTGCTTTGGCTACTTATAACCTTACTATTGATGACATTGGCGTCTCTTCCTTCCATGGTACTTCTACAAAGGCCAATGATAAGAACGAGTCTGGTGCTATCAATGGCATGCTGAATCACTTGGGTCGCTCCAAGGGTAATCCAGTCTTAGGTGTTTTCCAAAAGTACCTTACTGGTCATCCTAAGGGTGCTGCTGGTGCTTGGATGCTTAACGGCGCTATGCAAATCCTCAACTCTGGCATTGTACCTGGTAACCCCAATGCTGATAATATTGATGCCCAAATGGAATCCTTTGACAAGATTGTCTACCCATCTGTCACTTTGCAGACCTATGGTGTTAAAGCTGCTACTGTTACTTCTTTTGGTTTTGGCCAAAAGGGCGCAATTGCCATTGTTATCCACCCTGATTATTTCTTGGCCACTTTGAATAAGAAAACTTATGAAGAATATGCTGCCAAGGTCGGAACGCGTTATAACAAGGCTTACAGATATTTGCACAATGCTATTGCCGAGAATTCCATGTTTATTAGCAAGAGTAAGGCACCTTACACTGACGATCAAGAGATGTCTGTATATCTAAATCCTCTTGCTCGTGTTTCCTACGACAAGAAGTCTGAGTCTCTTATTTTCTCTTCTAAGAAATTGGAACAGGCTAACCCAAACAACTCTACAGGCCACACCGAAGCAGTTCTCAAGCAATTGGCTGCAAATAGTCTTGCTGGAAGCACTGGTAATATTGGTGTTGACGTTCAATCTCTTTCTGGAGTCAATATTGAGAGCGAAACTTTCTTAGAACGTAATTTCACTGATGCTGAGCGTGAATATTGTCAGAAGTCTGCTGATCCTCTCTCATCTTTCACAGGTACCTGGAGTGCAAAGGAAGCTGTCTTCAAGAGTCTTGGTGTCAAGAGTCAGGGCGGTGGCGCTGCTCTTAAATCTATCGAGGTTCTTCGCGATAGCAAGGGTGTTCCAGTTGTAACTCTCCATGGAGATGCCAAGATCGCTGCTGTGTCTGCTGGTGTTAAGAATGTAAAGGTTTCTATCTCTCACGATGAATTCCAAGCTGTCGCCGTTGCAGTTTCAGAGAAATAGACATCGTTTTATATACAAGTAATCTTAATAATAATAATATATATATCTTATGCCAATATTCATTCGCTGCATTCGCGTCAAGAGTGCATAAATAAATAAATAATATAAATTTAAGTATGTCTAATGGGAGATATACTGGAATACAAAACTTATTACATCTTCATTCAACTCCTGTCGTAGCAATAGATCTTGAATATTTTCTAATTCGGGCCTAGAGAAGTGATTCCACGTCGTGGCATCTCCGTACAGCATAGCCGGTGCCTTGATGTACTGTCTTCCGTCCTTGCATCTCTTACACTTGAAGGTATCATGAGTATCCGAGAGGGTGTCCCCTTCATATCGGAACAACTTCCTCAAGTCATCGAAGGAGAATAGACGTTCGACGTCTTCAACCTCATCAACCACACAGGATGAAAGAGACTGCTTCATAGACTGCCTTTGGAAAATCTTTTCTTCAATTGTACCAGTAGAAATAAACCGATATACAAAGCAGTCCTTCTTTTGGCCGTCACGCCACACTCTGGCAAGTGCCTGTTGGTCAGCAGCCGGATTCCAGTCAGGGTCCATTAGAATAAGGCGGTTAGCACCAATTAGATTGAGTCCACATCCACCTGCTTTACTACTAAGAAGAAACACAAATTCCCCTCCATCAGGGTTGTTAAACTTATCGACAAGCTTTTGACGTTTGTTGATAGCCATTTTCCCATCTAACCTGAGCGATCCATATCTCTGGTCGCGACACATGGCTTCAATAAGATCTAATGTCTGTGTGTAGTTACTGATTATCACAATTTTATCATTTGTTTCACATCTTATACGATTCAACATCCGTTCAAGAACCATGAACTTGCCAGAATAGGATGTTTGAACGTCTCTATCACGGCCTCCACGTAAAGGAACATAATCATTTGGCAAGACGTCGTGACATCCCGGAATATCCTTGGACAAATCTAAGAGATCAGGATGGTTACATAATTTCTTGAGAATTCCAATGGATTTGAGAGGATTGTTTTTGCTTCCTTTGATAACTTTTTTCACATCTGGTGAGGAAATAAATTTGTTATAAAGATTCATTTGTAGTTCTGTCATGTTACAGAATACAACATGTTCGTATTTGACAGGCAGATATTTGGAGAGAATATCATTTGTTCGACGGATAATGAATCGATTGACGAGTAGAGATAACTCTTTTAATTTTGCATCTCCATTGGCAACTTGATCTTCGCTAGCAAATGAATCACGCCCTTTGAGAATGGCATTTTCATAATTTTTACGGAACTCGAGCCTAGTTCCAAGTAGGCCTGGATTTGCAAACGAGAGAAGAGAGAAATATTCAGAAAGATCGTTCTGAATAGGAGTGCCCGAAAGAATAACTCTTCTCTGTACATTGAGGGCATCCAAGGCAGTAAATGTTAGCGACTCGCCATTTTTCAGCCGATGGCCTTCATCAGCAAGGAGAAGCCCAATTTCAGTGTTACGGAGATCATCACAGTGACGTCTCAAGGTTTCGTAAGAAATGATGAGAACCGGGCGAACGATCTGACGACCAGACGCAGTACTCCATTGACGAAGAGCACTGCTCAAATCTGCATTCTTTACGCTTTTGCCATCAGCTGCTAGAGGTGTTATAGCACCTTCTCCAAGCCATTTGACAAGTTCATTAGCCCAATTTCTCACTAAACTAGAAGGACAAACGACAATACATTTGCTAATGGTCCCACCTCCTCCTTCAGGAGACTGCTTTAGTAAAGTCCACATCAAAGCGATACATTGAAGAGTTTTACCAAGGCCCATTTCATCAGCCATAATACAGCCATTGGCGTTTTTCTGTACTCTACCAGTGACACATTTATACAAGAATTTCACACCTTCGACTTGATGTGGACGTAGGATTTTAGCTAGTTTAGGGTCAATGACTACTGGAACCTTTGGATAAATCTTTTTCTTGTCGCTAGAGATGCCGAGAATATCTGCTAGAGAAGGCTTCGTAGGAGTCAATTCAAGTTCAGTAAGATTTTCATCTTCACTACCCTCAATAATCTTATTGGGGTCAATTTTTTCAATCGGCTCATCGTCGACAGTCGGATCGAATAGAACAATGGCAAACTCTCCACTAGGATCATGTAACGGTCTAGGAACAATTTCATGGCGACGTTTCATTCCCAGTGCAGCAGACGGGCCGATGTTTTGGGGTTTTTCTTTTAAAGGAGTGGTGAATTTACGCTTTAAGATGCTGTCCGACGAGTCAATTATATTTTTCAATTCTCCATTTATTTTCGTTCCCAACCGTTTTATACCACCTCCAGGAGTAAATGGAGAAGGTGGAAGAAAATCATTTTCTTTATTTTCTGACAGGTCGAGGCTCTCAAGTTCGGAATAGTTTATGACTTTACGAGACGCTCTTCTAGACAGCTCGTCTCTACGGGAGAACGGACGATTGGGGTTTATTGTTTGCTTAGTTGGAACTTTGAATGGCCTCATGATTGTCAGGAGCGGATCTGCTTTAAGTCTTTTATTGATACCAAGTGGGGTATTATTATTACTATGAGTTGCCTGAGAAGCGCTAACATGAGTCGAAGAAAGAAACGGTTTTGTATTAGAAGGACGAGGACGCCGAGGGAGACTTTTAGTTTTATGATTCTGACTCTGTTGAAACAATCCTGATGCTTGAGACACGTCTGGTGTGGGCGTAGCAGGGTTACTCATGGCCTCAGATTCGGGAGTAGAAGTTGGAGTTGGAGATGAAGTTGTTGGGGTTAACAATGGCAACGTATCACCATCGCCAGCGGACAGACCGTTGTCAGGTTCATCAGACGCAACCATATCGCCACTATGTGTGTCTGGATCTGGAATAGTCATTAATCCATCAATGAAGTCGTTGTCTAGTGAAGAAGATGGTAGATTAAATGTATTTAATGATGTGTCAAAAATAGCGTTACCACTCAACATAACTTCATTGTCATTATCATCGCCATCAATAACAATTGTTTCAATCGACGAAGATGGCAATGATGGGACCACGACCAGCGAAGAACCGCCACTGGAAGTCACCCTTGGTAATCGACTTCTTCTAGTCTTCGGTCTAGCTGCTACTTGCTCCATTGCTTTATACTTTGTAGAAGAAAACTCCAATTCACTTGGTCTTATGTAAGGTTTGTTATGAATATTCACGTAGAGACACACGTTATAGGCGCGTTTGTCGCGTAGAGTGTAGCGCCGTCCCAAATATTCACGTGACATTTTTAATTAGATCCTGCCTCTGGCAGCTTGTTCTTATTGCTATCCTTCCTGGATTCGACCGTCCTCTACCAATTGCCGATATTGAACCTGTAGAGACTCTTTGTATCCCTCCTCTCCTGGCAGCACGGAAATACTTCAAAGAGCATATAAACGATTGAGAACTCAGAGGGGCAACTCCGAACTCCGAAAGTGAAATGATATAGTAGAGAGAATAAAAGATGATCGTGAAATCGTTAGTTCGTGTAATTGCTACACGCGATGGTCGAAACAAATCCGATGAGAGGTCGAAGGGATCTGACGTTGCAAGTAAGATATTTGTAATACAAAGTCGATAGTAGTCACTGAGAGCTATTGGTAGAATAAGTCGATATATGTATGACAGCCATATTTTTATACTTAATAAGTGAAACGAATAAGGCTAGTCTAGCATTACATTGATAATCACGCACATTTTAAAGAAAAATATAGCACAAGCAAAGAGACCAACGAGTCTGGGCGGGGCCCAGTCGCCGGAGGGAGACCTATCAGGCAAGGGAGATGCAAAACGACAACAGATATACAGCTATAACTATTTATTTGTTTTTCTTTGCTAAGTTGTCTTCATCGCCGGACAAGTCATCTTCGTCTTCAGTATCAGTGTCGATGTCAGTCAAGTCGTCTTCTTCGTCTTCCTCGTCCGACGAGTCGTCACTATTTTGATGCGAGTGTTGCTTTACAGACCCTCCTCTCATTTGGGAGATAGTACCGGCAACCGTGTCTTCTTCAGGATCGGAAATATCATCATCTTCAGCTTGGGGTGTGATGAGAGGAGGATTTTCAACCACCATCGCCACTGACTCAACGATATCGCAACCGAAATAGCCACTTGAAAGTAGCATGAGTTTGTAGGGGTAGGTGCCTGGTGCAGGCGGAGTTGCAGTCGTCAGTTGGATTTTAAAAGTGGCTACTGCGAGCCGATTTTCAGTTGGCGATTTAGACGAAATCTCTTTATCGGACAGATTAAGGTTTTCGTATGAGATTCTGCTGAGTTCAACTGGGCCGTCGATGATTCTGCCATCGTTTTCATTAATGATAAACCCATACCAAATGGGTCGGTAAATACCAGGGAAATATGGTGCATTAGCATGGGGGATGAGAGGAGGAAGGTCGTTTGTGGACAAAGGCTCGCGAAGCACTTTAGAAGTCTCATCTTCTTCAACTGGATCTTGAAGGAGAATTGGATCGAAATCATCCTTATTGGGAGGTTTAGCAGAACCTCCAAGTGGGGCCACAGCAAACTTAATGATTAAATGAGCTTGCGAACTTGGCGGAACGACTGGATCACCAGGCACTTTGAAGTAGGCATTGAGGAAATGAAGCTTAGGGATTTCACGAGCAGCTTCGAGCTGGTTAGAAGGAAGAGCTTTTTCCCACGAAGCAGGCGAATCTTTAGCTTTAGAGGATAAACTGACCCCAGGGACTTGAAGAAATTCACCATGAAACTGTTCGCTACACGGTACGGCCTGAATGATAGACCGTTTGACCTCAATAATTCGTCGACAGAGCTGAACCGATTTGAAAGCAGAAGCAATGTCTAAAAGACCATCAAGCAAGACGGGAATTTTACTAATAATCTCCAATTGAAGAGAAGCATCGATTTTTTCAGACTCGGTCCTGTTCAAATAGTCCTCAATGACTTGCCTAATCTGCTGCGAACTTAACGATTTTCCAATAATAAGCAATTCATCACTTTGAGAAAGCATATCTAAAATTTTGTCATGAGTGATATTATGAGGCTCGTCTTTTACACAGGTTTCAAAGAACTTGCCAGCAGTGGTCTGTCTAATCCCAGTCTTGGTATAAGTTGCAGTGCCTGCCCACCAGGAACCAACGAATAAGGGGAGGAGGATTCCTACTACCGAACTATACAGAGCAATAACAATAGGAGAGCCCTTTCCTTCAACAAGAAACTTGGGCAATGCAATACCATGAGATGTCTGCTGAGGGCCATCAGGGTGGCCGTATTTAAGGAAATTATCACGTACAGCTTCGTCAGTGAGAGATTTATAAGCTTTAGTGATATCAACGTATCTGGCTTCAATCATGTCTCTAGTCTGGTTTCCCAAATCTCGGATTTTATCAGGATGGTATTTGAGGGACATTTTTCGGTAAATGGATTTAATTTCCTTTTCGGTAGCAGAGTATGAGACGCCAAGGATCTCATAAGGATCAAATGTGACCTTTGTAGGGTCTGATGATGATAAGATTCGCTGTTGGACAATAAGGTAGATTAGTCCTGCCATGACAGACCAACCGATGGCAAGGATTGCATTGTAAGTAGTGAAGATTGATTTTTTGGATCCTTTGAACTCTAGTAATAGTTTATGATTTGGAGGAGTGAATTTTTTGCTTGATTTGGTGGTAGTACCAGTGGTGGTGCTAGCTGTGGAATCATCTTCACTTTTTCCACCTACTAATGCTAGCCCAGTCATTGGAACTAGTACAACCCCTAATAACGTGACCGCAAAATAAGGCCATACTTCTCCATTATCATCGTACGAGTACCTTGAGTCACTCATTTTGGCGATAATGTAAAATGCTGCGTACAGTTAGTTATTGGGTGTGGAGATGGAGATATTTATGTACGTGTAGTTAACATTAAATGAAATTTCACTTTATCAAAATACGCGTGTTATGTGGTTGTGGAAGAGCATAGATACATGGGAGCCGGCTGGACAGACTACCGAGGTTAATGATAACAATTGATGAATGTCGTTTTATAGCTTCCAGCATAGTAAAAACAGATGGCATTTCAAATGAATCCAGGTCTGGTATTGGTCTATGCTCTTTATAACTCGAGCATTTGGTGAACATTAGGTCTCATCCTCCACCATGCCCTAACCCTTAGATTATACCTGGGTTTACGAGAGTAAGAAGAAAGATGTTATTTTCGGCAACATAAACATTCAAATAAGTGGCTATTTTATTCTAGCTACAATCTTGTTATTGTCACATTGTCAATTGTTGTTTGTCTGTCGTCGACAACTGTTTAACTTGTATACGGCAACGATCGACAAGGGTTCGAGGACCCTTCGTCAACATACCAGAACAAACTTCGGACCCTTTTTCCACAACAAACCCTCCTCAAGAGAATAGAAACCACTCCAGTGCTTTTAGCCCTCCGTGAACCGTAGCTACGGGCTCGCCCGAGGTACAGTCTGTGAGCTGTCTAGTCAGGGTCCAGAAACCCGACATCTCCTTCTCGGTGACTTGCTTACCCGGATTTCATGATCACAGACCAAAAGATTTGAGATGAGATTTTGAATTTAAATATTTCATACACATAAAAACAAGAATCAATTCTCGGAAGAAACGAAACCAAAATTTGTGGAAGAGTCCTTCTTAGAATTCGACCAAGCCATTTCTGTATCGCTGGCTCTGGGCCTGTTGGTTATATTATTTATTTATTTATTCTGGTTTTGAGTCTTTTTTGGAGGATTTCTCTTCTTTGATTTTCACAATTTGTATTCTCTTTTACGGCTATGTCTTGGAGAGGTGGTAGAGGAGGACGTTCCGGCGGTAACTACAGTAATGACTTTGGTAGTCGAGTGAGTCCGCAACCTAATAATTCCTCATTCAACTTTGCCACTGTGGAAATCCGTGGCTGGGAAGGGGGTACTAAAGAAGATTTAGTTAGCTTCATCCAACGCAAAACTTCAACAAGGTTACAGAATGTTGTAGTCAAAGGACCAGTTATATCTGCAACCGTGAAGCCCGAGGAAGCGGGCCCATTATCGAAATGGTCTGGTGTACGGTTCGCGGGGTCTGCTCTTCGTATTGCAATCATTGATAATAATAACGCGACTGACCAAACCAATTCTTCATTTACTAGTAACACTATTGAAATCCTAAGGACCTTCCTGCAGTCTCGCTATAGCGAGCAATTGAAAATGTTGGATCTTCAGAATATGAAAAATGACATGTTTTTAAAAGAAAACGGCTTGTTTAGTACTCCTAGTACGTCATCCAGAATGTTCCCGGCACTCATGAAAGTAGCCAGTGAACTTGTGGTTGAATCTGTCAATTTAGCATCAAATGACCTTCAAGAGGTAACCGGTGTTACTACTCTTGCACAGTCATATCCGGACCTCAAAAACCTCTCTTTAGCAAATAATAATATTGCTAGAATGAAAGGATTGGAACCATGGAGGCATAAGTTCCGTTATCTTCGGGAGTTGATCCTCAACGGAAATCCTGTTACGACCCAACCAGGTTATAAGGAAGAGATTATGAAGATGTTTCCTCGTCTTATAATGTTGGATGGACAAGTGATTCGAGATGAATCTACTCTTGATCGATTAAAATTGCCATTGCCTGTCAAGCAAATGTTTTTCGAGAATCCCGAAATCCAGGGAATTAGCACAAGCTTTTTAACCAATTTTTTTAGTGCCTTTGATCAGGAGGATCGTACGCAGCTTCTACAACTCTATGATGAGACATCGACGTTTTCAATTTCTGTCAATAGCAGTTCCCCTCGAGTCTTGTTAACTAGTGGAGCAGCAGCAAATCAATCTGGTTGGAGTGCTTATATCCCCCTATCCCGTAACCTTTTAAAAGTTACCACCGATTCCGCTCGTATCAATCGTCTGGCAGTCGGCCCACAAGCCATTCAGAACGTTTTCCGAAGAATCCCCCAAACAAAGCATGAGCTAGTCACATGTCCTGAGAAATTCTCTGTCGAAACTTGGCGTACAACTGGCGTCCGGTCTGCTGATGATACTGGAATTGTAACCACTATCCATGGTGAATTTATGGAACCCCAAACAAATACTCTCCGCAGTTTTGATCGTACATTCATCCTGATTCAAGGCCCTTCAGGTTATATGATTGTTGCCAGTGATATTATGACTGTTCGTGCTTGGGGTGGTAGTGACTCTTGGAAGGAAACCGCTCAATTACCGGCCTATCCTCCTCCAGCACCTACTATAAACGCAACAAATCCATCTGTTGTGTCTCCTATTGCTGCTGTCGGTACGCCTTCGCCTGTACCAGCGATACCTTCGTCAACACCCGGTGCACCAGAACTCGCAAACCTCGCTCCGCCTCAACTTGCCATTGTACAACAACTCATGCAAGAGACCCGCCTCACCCCACAGTACTCACGAATGCTGGCTGAACAAGCAAATTTCGACCTCAATCAAGCCGCCATTCTGTTCCAACAATCGCGGCAGCAACTACCCCCTACTGCATTTATCTAGATTTAACATATATCGTTTGTACATTTCATATGGACGTGACATGGCGGCTCTATTGCCTCTGGCAACTGGGCTACAGCCCAAACCCGTAGCTCGCTTTGCTCATGACAATAAAAAATAAATAATAAATAAATAAAACTATCTCTAGCAATCTTCCCCAGCTTGAACAGCCTGAACTCCAGATACAAAATCCAGGGACCTGGATATATCAACTCCCCATGATGAAGACCTATCGAGTACGGTGCCGAGAGCGCGTGATATTTTAAATACGTGGTCCTCAAGAATTGCATGTTTCTCTGCCAATTCCTGATATCTGTCTTGCTGTTCCTGCACCAAAGCAATGTGCCTTCTATGAACATCCAGCGTGTCAATAGTACGTTTATATGCCAATTTCCGAACTACAGACAAACACCTATCTAATGAAAATACACATACTTTTAATAATTTCATCGAAGCAGCAGTTTTTATCCGCTGAGAGTGCACCTGCCTATGAAGACTCTCATTCTGTAGCCGCAAATTAACAACCGACTAACAGGTTAGCATATATCCAGCGGCCAAAGCCCAACAACCCACGCACTTACAGTATCCAAATTATGATACACCCCAGATTCGGCGATTTCATCAAATGTCTTCACTTGCAAGGCGCCATTCTCCTCGACGTCCTCCACGCTGTCTTCTTCTTCCACCGACAACTCGTCCGCAAGCCGACACAGCTCGTCCGTGGCGTCGCGGTTCTCCTCTAAAACACACTCCAATTCCTCAATCAACGAATTCAGCACTTTCAGATCCTCCGTTTGAGCAAACGCCAGCGGCGAGATCCGCGGGTGTACGCCCTTTTCTCTTCGTGACATCGTCTCGTACTTCACTCTCACTGCTATGTTGGATCATGACGAACTAACTAGCGAGCTATTAGGCCGGTAGTCACGTGACACTTGAGGTCCCCTGGTCTGCCTCCGGCGGCTGGGCTCCGCCCAGACCCGTTGCTCGCTTCGCTCGTGCTAGGAGCGTATACTCACGTCGGACACTCGCGTATACACAGGAGTATACGCTCCTAGCACGAGCGAAGCGAGCAACGGGTCTGGGCAGAGCCCAGCCGCCGGAGGCAGGCCAGGGGAGAGAGGACCGTGAACAGAGACGGCGCTCCCAGCACGAGCGAAGCGAGCAACGGGTCTGGGCAGAGCTCAGCCGCCGGAGGCAGACCAGGGAGAGGGGACGAGTGGCGTTCAGGGGGTGGCTGACGGAGAGTTTCTCCGGGCTGGTAGACATGACGTAGCAGTAGAACAACAGCCGTCCCATGCTAAGCTTTTGGCATTAGAGCGGTCTAACGATCGCCGCAGTAAAATGTGACTTTTTTTTTGGTGGGCAAGTGGGGAAAGCTAGCAGAAAAAAGAGTGGGCAGAACCAGTAAATACGGATTACCAGCGCCGTCTGCCGCGTACTATATTTGTAGTATTTTAGTAATAGTAGGCACTAATCAATGTTACGGTAGTAGCACTAACATTAGATCATAGGCAGAACAATCACCACGATCCCAGCTGCTGGAGGCGAGTCAATTCAACCAGGCAAGAACGCAGGACGCAATTGTAGCAGCAATTGCAGTGATCTTATTATATTATATTACTGTTTGGTATTATTTCGTAGTTGGATGGCTTATCTTATCTTTAAGCGAGTGACGCGCGCGCCGCGCGCACCAGTGTGCACTATCACTATCAGCACTAGTGTTTGCGCACGCGCACTCTGCCTGGTCTGCCTCCGGCGGCTGGGCTCTGCCCAGACCCGTGGCTCCGCTTCGCGGAGGGCTTGGAGCTGGGGGTGAAGAAGCGAACGAGCTCAGCTGGCAGGGGTCCAACCAATTCCTCCGCGAAGCGGAGCTACGGGTCTGGGCAGAGCCCAGCCGCCGGAGGCAGGCCAGGCAGAGAGCGACATCGGCGGCACCAAGGTTGCATGCATCGCCTAATCTAAGGATTGATCAGGCAGCTGTAGATAAGAAAAGCATGTGCGATAGAATGGACTGGCTGGTCTTTGTCGGTTAGCGCAGCGCTATTACTGAGTGCTACTACTGCCATAAACGTGCGCTACGCTACTGCCTAGAACACCGCGTATCGTGTTATCACCAGCACAGCACAGCGCAGCACAGCACAGCACAGCACAGCACAGCATCAGCACCTCTAGAGCCACTCTGTGCTGCCACTCTAAAGATACTGCTACACGGCTACTCTGCTACGGCTACTCTGCTACTGCAACTGCCACTGCTACTGCCACTGCTACTGCTACTGCTACTGCTACAACACGCACTGCTGCTACTATACGCACTGCTACTGACCAGCACTAACGCATATCTCTCTACACTGTTTCTCTTCTCCACTAAATCTATATATATCAGCCATGATCTCAGGTTGTTTTTGCGTTTTTGGTTTCTAAGTTTCATTCTTCGTTTATACTACTATACACCATCGCTATGATCTCGTCATTATCGTTCTTCCGAAGATCGTCAAAATCACTATCTTCAAAATCTGCTCCTTCTACTACTATCAGCTGTATTTGTACTCATTCCACCTCGATCGAATTGACTCGCCCTCTTGAGCCGACGTCTTCTCATGACTCTGTCTCAAACCTTTCAAATATATCGTCTTCTTCGTTAGATGCTTTGTCTACTGATACCCCACAACACTCTTCTTCTTCACATCTATACGAACCTCCCTGCCCAAAAGGAGGCTCTGAAAGTCCTATTCTACTCCCAAACGAAGTTCTGTTACAAAAGTTTTCAAATAGAAAAAGTGGATTGCGAGTTTCCAAGTGGAAATTGGAACAACAGAGATTGAAATGTAGAAAATGTACGAATACTGTCGATTGTACCACCACTATCACCGAAAACTGTCATAGCCAACTGTCTGACGAAACAGTTCCTGGTGCCGTGTATGTGACATCAGAAAGACTCATTTTTGTGCCTAAAAATGAGTCTGTCGATGGATTCACTCTCGACATCACTTCTCTCACATGTATGAAAGCCATTGAATCCACTAGACGAGTGTGGTTCTTCATTTGTTATAAAGATAACAACAGCATTGCTACAATCCCCTTCTCCACCCAGTCTCGTTGTCAAGCATTTCTCCGTCTAATCAAAAATATTCGTTTCGAGCATATGGTTCGTCAATGTCTTCCGCCACGGTACACACCGCCTTTGAACGACGATCTTGAAGAAGAAAGCAGCACCTCCTCTCGTGACGAATGGTGGTACGGAGACAACCAATTACCGTCTTACGCCGAGTCTGAAGAAGCACTTCATAAATACCTTACTACGCTTGGCCTTCTCACTGACTCCGAGCCTCTAGACCGAACCGAACGGATCTCTCGTCTCATCGCATTAGCTACAGTCCCCCAGTCTGTAGCACTCGATCAGCACTACGCTGAACCCTCCACCAACACCACGCATACTCCCCGATCCACTACCACCAGCACTGCTGTTGCTGCTGCTGCCATTCCTGAAGCATACCATTCGCCTTACGTCTGGTTCTAGTCATCCTGCGGTATTAATTACCTCCGGTGGCTGGGCTCTACCCAGACACGTAATTTCTCTGTGCAGACGGCACCCCCATGTATTTCTACCTCATATCTGTTTTATTACCCTGTTCTATTTATTATTTTATATTTGAAAAACTAAGTTCATTTCTTTCCAGACCTGCCACTGCGTTAGCTTGTGCTCGTGCGACCTTTGGCTCTGCCTCCGGCGGCTGGGCTCTGCCCAGACCCGTTGCTCCGCTTCGCGGAGGACTCTGTGCTGATAGGAGACCTAGGAGTTCTGGGTACTGGATTTCTCCGCGAAGCGGAGCAACGGGTCTGGGCAGAGCCCAGCCGCCGGAGGCAGATCAGGGGACTTACTTCTTGATCCCGCCGCCTACAAGAGGTCCTCCCTTAGCGGCTTTGTTAGCCATCTCTTTGCGAGCTTGGGCATCGGCCTTCTGCTTGGCCTTGAAAGCAGCATCTTCCTCGTCTTCAAACTCGCTGCTCTTCTTCTTGGCCTGCTTGAGAGCTGTTGTTGAGTTAGTTGGTTCTCCGCAAAACCCAGCTACGTGTCTAAGCAGAGAGAACCCAGCTGCCGGGGGCACTCCCGGTAATGGAGTACTTACGCTTAAGTTTTCCTCCTTGACGTCCAGACATTGCTAAGTGTATCTCGCGGGTGAATGAGGATGATTATGATGATGAAAAACTGACATTGTGTGATGCAGGGCGGGCAGCTGCTTATTATTCTACTATTTAAAAGGCAGGGTAATTGGCGCTCTATGATCTCTAAAAGTGTCGTTTATGCGGCTGTGTAGCGAACGTGGAGAAAGAGATACTTAGCTTACAGTCCGCTACTTCACCACTAATTGTACTACTTACTAGCTCTACATTGACCTGTTTTCACACGTAAGTTGAGACTGGCATCACCATTAGCATAGATAAGTTAGTTTAAAGAATCCCTGTAGGTTTGAATGGTGACTGTTGTCAGTACAAAGATCCCACAGCAAACCATAGAGCATAGACAACAACAGACTACGCTTCTGCAACTTCCCTCACGAGTCGTTATTGGCGAATCTTCTTCTTTGGCTACTGAGTATTTAGGGCAAGCAACCCATAGTTATTTTTTCGTGGTTGCCTATTATATGCCCCTTAGAATCACGCTTCTAAAATCCATTCATCATGGCCATTCTCAAAGACGCCGACAAAGAAAAAGTCAAGCGGGCCATTCCAAAAGCCTCAAATAAAATCGTCGATGCTACTGTAGCTAGACTCTATATAGCGTATCCAGATGCCAATTCTTGGACATATACCGGTCTTTCCGGTGCAGTTGCTCTTGTTAATGACCTAGTGGGCAACACGTTTTTTCTGAAAATCGTTGATATCATCACTCACCGTGGTGTTATTTGGGACCAGGAATTGTATATTAATTTCAAGTACAACCAAGACCGTTCATTCTTTCATACATTCGAATTAGATGAATGCTTAGCTGGGCTTTTATTTGAAGAAGAATCAGAAGCTTCTCATTTCTTGAAGCGTGTTCATAATAGGGAAAAGTACGCTTCCAGGGCTACTCTCAACAATAAAAATGCAATTGCTCTAAAGAAGACAGCTAAACAGATCCAAGCAAATACTCCTGCTCCTCAAGGACCTCGAGGCGACCCAACTGGCCTTCGTAGAAGACTATACCTGGAAGGTACAAGTGGGCCTGTCTATTATGATTCAGAGCCTCCTCCAGAATGGAGACCCCTGTATGCTGAATTAGCAAGTCAAGGAATCACTGAAGAGATGATTGCTGAAAATAGAGAGTTTATAAAAGACTATATTCGCCAACAGGGTGGCCCATTGGTGGGGTTGGAGCCACCTATTCCAAGGCGGTCTGCTCCAACTGAGACGATTAGTAGTAGAAAACGTTCTGATTCTTCTGCTACCGCCATTTCGGTTGCAAGCGGTGGTAGTGGCAATTCGGAAACGTCCAGTCATACGAACAGCCGCAAGTCGAAGGCTCCTCCTCCACCACCTCCTCCAGGTCCACCAAATGTACCAAAAAAGGTATCTCCACCACCACCAATATCATCGTCCTCGGCTGCTCCGTCGGTGCCAGCTCCACCAGCACCGTCTTCCACTTCGGCGCCTGTTACTCCTGCTACACCCGACTCTGGATCTTCAACCCCCGAACCAACCACTCCGCCGGCTGCTGCTCCTACATCGTATAAAGTCCCCCCTCCAATGCCATTTATTGGCCAAAGAGTACCTTCAACTTCTCGGCCTTCGCCTCCCGTAGCAGCATCTAACGCTGCTGCCCCTGGCCGACCAACTCCATCTCTTCCTCCTCGTGGAGCAGTTCCTCCTCCTCCTCCCCCTAGTGTCAACCCTTATGCTGTTCCACCACCTGCCAACAATCCCTATGGACAGCAGCAGTCTCCTTACGGGCAACAGCAGTCTCCTTACGGGCAACATCAATCTCCCTATGGACAACAACAGCAACAATCGCCATATGGACAACCACAGGTGTCCAATGCTGGTCGTCCCGTGCCTCCTCCTCCATCGCTTCCTCCTCGAGGTGTTCCCAACACAGGACAGTCGCCTCAGTTCGGTACACCCCCACCGCCTCCTCCTCCTCCTCCACAACGTGGAGGAATGCCACCACCACCACCCCCTCAGCGTGGAGGTGCACCACCTCCACCTCCTCCGAGTCGTGTACCAGTCGGTGCTGGTATCCCTCCCCCACCACCGCTACCACAACAGCCTCCTCTTCCTCCTGCACAGGCCCCAACTTTGCCACCTATCAATGTCAAGCCAATTTCATCTTTCCCACCACCTCCGAGAGCTCCACAGCAACCTGCTCCACCCATTATTTCCTCCCCAACAGATCCTTCGCATTTAAGTCAACCATCTGGCTACTCCCCTCAGGGTCCTCCACCACCACCACCTCAAGCTCCACCTGCAGTTTTCAACAATACGGCACCACCACCACCTCAGGCTCCTCCACCTTCTTTCAATAAGCCTCCACTCCAAACTCCAATCGGGTTCATCGGTGAATCACCTCCTCCACCACCCGCTCAAGCTCCGCCTGCTTTCGGCAATGCTCCTCCCCCGCCTCCTCCTCCTCCTCCACCACCACCAGGTGTAGATAATAACGGACCTCCACCACAAGGTCTACCGCCGGTCGACGGAAGCCGAGATGCCCTTCTTGCATCTATTCGCGGTGCAGGTATTGGCCAACTTCGCAAGGTCGACAAATCACAACTCGACCGACCCAGTACTATCCTCCAAGAAGCCAGGGGAGAAACGTCTACACCAAACACCACTGGCGCATCTACACCCGGAAATGCCAGTCTTGCCGATGCGCTGGCCTCAGCACTCAATGCCAGGAAAACAAAAGTCGCTGCATCTGATGACGAAGACGATGACGAAGACTGGGATTAACCACCTGCTTATTGTTATACATCACGCGTGTCAGATACAAATAGACATCGTCCACTCTGTACTTTTCTGCTCGCTTTGCCTCTGGCGACTGGGCTCCGCCCAGACCCGCAGCTGCACTTCGCGGAGAACGTGTGATTCCCAGATATGCTGTGACTGTACACAAGAAAGCGAACCACCGGTTGCAGAGCCCAGCCGCCAGAGGTATAGTGGAGCTCCGCTTCGCGAACAGTCCTCAAAGGTGCTTAGGGGCAAAACGAGCAACGGGTCTGGGCATAGCTCACTCGCCAGAGCCAGAGCATGGATGCAGGAGTGAACGCCTATAGCCGCGAACGCGGCTGCAAGGCGGTATCTGGAGATTTATCGCCAACTCACGCTGAGAGGAAAGGTAAACACAGACGTTTATCAAGAGGGACCAGCAGTATCTATCTTTACAACATCCTCTCCGGATAGACCAGACTGCAAAGACAGCCAGATAATAAAGACATAATTTATTGCTGCTTGTGGAAAGAAAAGGAACTCAACTTGTAGAAAGCATGGATCAACACTTGATTTCTACCGTCAATAGACTCCAGGATGCGTTTGCCACGTTGGGGCCTACCACGAATCCTATAGATCTTCCTCAGATTACAGTTGTTGGCTCTCAGAGTTCGGGCAAAAGTTCTGTATTGGAGAATATCGTGGGGAGAGACTTCTTGCCTCGTGGTACAGGTATTGTTACTCGGCGTCCTTTGGTTCTTCAATTGACCAATGTCAAGCAGGGCACCCATAAAGCGCCAGAAGGTGCCAAACTGAAAGATGCTGAGAACCCGGATGAATGGGGCGAGTTCTTACACATTCCAGGAAGAAAGTTTTATGACTTTAATGAAATACGTAATGAGATCGTACGGGAGACGGAGGCCAAGACCGGCAAAAATGCTGGCATCTCTTCTCAACCTATAAATTTGAGGATTTATTCTCCAAATGTTCTGACTTTGACTTTGGTCGATTTGCCAGGTCTGACAAAAGTTCCTGTTGGCGACCAGCCAAAGGATATTGAACGCCAGATTAAGGAGATGGTTTTGAAGTTCATCACTAAACCGAATGCTATTATTCTATCGGTCACTGCGGCCAACACGGATTTAGCCAATTCCGATGGGTTGAAACTGGCTCGTGAGGTTGATCCTGAAGGTGCGCGTACGATTGGTGTTTTAACCAAAGTCGATTTAATGGACCAGGGGACCGATGTGGTGGATATCTTGGCCGGCAGAGTTATCCCGCTTAGATATGGCTATGTTCCAGTCATCAATCGTGGGCAAAAGGACATTGAAACTCATAAATCTATTAAAAATGCATTGGATTTGGAGAGAAAGTTTTTCGAAGAACATCCTTCGTATCGTGCTAAAGCCCAATATTGTGGTACCCCGTTTCTGGCCAGGAAGCTGAATATGATTTTGATGCATCACATTAAGACCACGTTACCAGATATCAAGGCTCGTATCCATAGTACTTTATCTAAGTATCAAATGGAACTGGCTCAACTGGGAGAGGACGCTTCGTTGCTTGGATCTCCTTCAAACATCGTACTAAATATTATTACTGAATTGGCTAATGAGTATAGAACTATTTTAGATGGCAATAGCCAGGATTTATCTACAAATGAGCTCTCTGGAGGAGCTAGAATCAGTTTTGTTTTCCATGAACTCTACTCGAATGGTATCAAGGCGGTAGACCCTTTTGATCAGGTCAAAGATGTTGATATTCGGACGATTCTATACAATTCTTCTGGATCTTCCCCATCGCTGTTTGTAGCCACTCAAGGATTCGAAGTTATTGTAAAGCAACAGATTAAACGATTCGAAGACCCAAGTCTTCGCTGTGTTTCTCTTGTCTACGACGAACTTGTTCGTATTATTAACACGATTCTCCAGAAACCAATTTATAGACGTTATCCAGGCCTTAAAGAGCAACTGTACAATACCATTGTCGTTTTCCTCAAGAACTGTGTTAACCCGACAAACAAACTAGTTGCCGATCTAGTCAGCATGGAGGCTTCTTATGTCAACACTGCCCACCCTGACTTTATCAATGGTCACAGCGCTATGGCTCAAGTCAACGAGAAATTACACCCCACTAAAATGGACCCTAAAACAGGCAAGCCAATTCTGACCCAGCCTAGTAATTCTTCATCCCCCGAGCCAGATGCTAACGGTGGCTTTTTTGGGTCGTTTTTTGCATCCAAAAACAAAAAACGTCTCGCCGCAATGGAACCTCCACCAGCAGTTCTAAAAGCTTCCGGTACCCTGTCAGAACGAGAAACAATGGAAACCGACGTTATCAAGCTCCTTATATCTTCTTATTTCAACATTGTCAAGCGGACAATGATTGATATGGTTCCCAAGGCAATCATCCTCAACCTCGTCAAGTACTCCAAAGAGGAGATGCAGCGCGAACTTCTCGAAAAACTATACAAATCCGATCAGCTCGGCGAGCTACTAAAAGAATCCGATTTCACTGTCCAGCGTCGTAAAGAATGCCAGAAGATGATCGCTTCGCTTGAAACTGCTGCTGAAATTGTTTCTTCAGTATAGCTCTCTCCTGTCCTTTTCTCTCCCTTAATTTAATTTTCTTATTTTTGCCCTCATTTTGCTTGCCTCCGGCAGCTGAGCTTTCGTATCCGTTGATCAAGTCGCTGCATATTGCCACTGCTGGAAATGCTACGAGACGCATGTTTTCTCACTGCTAGATAAGCTGCTAGAAATCAGCACTTGCTTAGCGCATATGGTACAATCGTTTTGCTATCAGTTTATTGGCATTGGAATTCTGATGTGCTGCGTAACTTTAGAATGCTGCACTCCTGGTGTCCTAATCCAACACTCTGTTCTATCGGCTGACGTAAGGTCACCGATATGACATTTCTCAATGAAACAGACCTGATGGCGAGATCCTAGTAATCTTTTATGTCATTCAGAATGACTAGGGGTTGATGTGTTGTGGCCACTACCTCGTTAGACTATCCTGGATCTATATGATGGCATGCGTGGCATAGGCCCTGGCTCGAAACGTTGTGCTTGGTTGATGAGTATATGTAAGCCAGGTAGGAGTGTTACTGTACTCGAGCGAGCGAAGCTCTGACTCTGGGCAGAGTCCAGCAGTCGGAGGCGACAGCACCGACTCGACGAACCAATCATACTAACCCCTGAATACGCCTATATAAGCAGCGAACCCTGAGCCCTTAGCCCACATACACCGTTAACTTTACTGCATGGACGTTGTAGTTAATTACTAGTCAGGATAAAACCACCGCTATACGGATAAGTTTTTATTGACCTTATCCTTTACCACCAACATAAAAGAATCGCTTTTCAAGCATTGTTTGTTCCTATCTGCCTAGTGACTATTGTTATAACCTCCCCTTGCAGGAGACACGGCTGGCAAAGCTCCTCGTTCTCCGCCCCTTAATCGCCCACCTTGAGCGGCTGGCAATATGACGTCAAACAGCAGATCTAAATTAAGACCGCGCAAGTTTCAATCTTGAGATATATATTTCTTCAACAAGCCCAAATTCCTTGCTGATTGTGATTGCTAAGGCTTTCGATTTCTTTCTGTATTATTTATTTTGGTTTCGAGCTGTCAGTGGACTCTTTTGCGAATACACAATTAAACATATAAATCATTTCGATTGATATTAACATTAAATTAGTAGTTTCCATCACTAAAACAACTCTCAAACAATGTCAGAGACAGTTAAGTATATCGAAAGAGTAGTCACTGTGACTGTGACGGAGTTTCTTCCACATCCCACAGAATTAGATACGGTTCACGAGAAGATTGTAAAGCGAGCTGGACGTGGATTCTTTGGGACCCTGCAGGTGATCGCGTTTGCTTTCCTTATTGTCCTGGCGGTTATTGTTCTTGCTCTGATTGGATACGCCTTTTTCAAAGTATTCCTCCAGGTGTCCGATAAAGTTAAGACGAAGCTCGAGAACCAGGATAGATTCAAGATATCGTCTAGCGGCGTAGAGGTGAAGGTTAGAGGGCGCACCGACGAGGATACAAACGAACTGGCGCAAAGGTGAGTATTGAGATTTCTGCTTCGCGGAGAACGTATAGTCTCAGTCGTCCCGGACGAAGCGCAGTCACTGGCCCGGACAGAACAGGGCCGAACAGGGCAGCAGTTGCTAACAATCCAGAATCTCAAACAAGATCTTTCCAGGCGTACCAACGAAACCTAAACAGACTTGACCAGGTTTGGGACGCGACTTTCGTAGATTTTAATGTTATAGCGAAGTTTTAAGTAGCGAGACGCCAGTGGTGTCAGGTTTCAGTAATAAAACTCCGCTTCGCGGAGTTTCTCCGGGTCTGGGCAGAGCCCAGCCGCCGGAGGCAGACCCCAGATGTACTTTGTGGAATACAGTGTTTATTATTCGGACGGTTGACCGAAATTGGAATATACAAGGGCACTGAATCCGTCTAACTCTGGGACATTGATCATCGAAAGGATATACTCGTTAGGATCAAAGGGCTTGCCAGCAGCCATGGCATGACCCTGTCGAGTGACATTGGCCAGTATGCTGGCTAGCTTGACCTTACTGGGCTCGGCATCTACTCCGCCTGGTGGGTAGATAGAAGAGATCGTTTCTACAAAAACCGTGAGTCCGCTGTGTACAAGTCGCTGGATTACATCCACAGCATTGGGGGATTCTATGAAGTCCGAGGTCTCATCGAGGAGTTGTCGTAGTGGCGGGGTTATTAAACCGCCATCATCACCGCCAAGCATATTGCTGTTTTCGGGGTTGACGGGTGCCTGTGATAACACATATGACTCGAGTTCGGTCGGGGGTAATAAATTATTAATGAAATTGTTAACTTCGAGTACGCTGACTGGATGGTCAACTTTATACTGCACCTGGCCAATGAGTTCGGACAGTTCTGCTAATGACAAATCGGTCCTTGGGTTGACAGTGTCAAAGACTTCAGTCACGGCATCCTCGATTCTCTCACTGAGTGCTGTCCAGCCTTTGTTCAGTAGCCACCAGCTGAAAGTAAGATACATTCGATTAATATTAAGCTCTTCTTCTTCAAGTGCTAGCTTGGCCAGATCTTCTTCGGTTGGTTCGGAAATTATGCCAGTGATATTGACGCCATCATTATCTGTCGGAGACGTTGTTTGTTTACCCCTTGATTCTGCCATGTGAATGACCGATGCTACATAGTTCTTTCTCCCAAGAATATTCAACTGAAGACGCGTGAAGAAGACAAGCAGGGCACTGGAATATACGAGGGTCAAAGCACGGGCAATGCTACGAATCTTGAGATCTCGCCACAGTTCGGTTTTGGTTTTCTTTGGTGACGGCACTGCAGCAACGGCATCTGAGTCTCCAGTAACAGACCATGATCCGGTGAGAGGGCTAGTAGTATTAACACCAGCAGATTCAGCAGAACCAGCAGGCGGAAGGGGCGTGTGGGTACCAACTGAAGACTCTGAAGGCAGCGTTTGAACTGAATCATTGAGTTCAGAAGCTGTCGTGATTGGTGTGCTGTTAGCAACTGCTTCGCTAGCAACAGCAGCAGTAGCAGATACTCGTTCTAATCTCTTTGCTTGTAATTCTTGAGTAATCTTCTCTACGGGATATTTGTCCATTACTTGAGAAGCTAAGCTTGGCAGGAGCGCCATAATAGTGAATGTTGCATCTTCTTGGTTCTGTTCAAATCTCCGCTTGAGATTTTCTCTGGCTTGTCGCTCAGTAGCAAGACGATCCTGAAGCTCAAAGAATTTGTTCTTGACGTAATCAATAAGAAAATAACCCCCTGCTACGACACCAGTAGCCACGATTAACTTTTTTCTATGGCGACGGAACAGGTCCGAAGTAGACTGAAACATTGTGAGAGGAATGAATATGAGCCAGATGTAACTCGTTGGATCAGTTGATAGATTGTGTATGGTATTGACAGGAGTATTCCGTTTTTCTCAAGGAGCTCGCGTGATTTGTCGCTTTGAACTGGTATTGATGACTAGCTTACGGACGGTGTGATACAAGTCCAAATAAATATAACTAAATATTAATAAGTCGACAAAAAAACCGATCGCAACGCAGGAGGTTGAAAGAGTGGAGTACTACGCGATCTTGCTTCCTCCTGAATGTGTGTGGAGCAGAAAGCATCATCCGAGGTTGTACTGGGGAAGTAAACGAGGACCGCACATTATGCGGCGCAAACTAACATGTGAGGACCTTTATTTGCATAAGATCATGTTAGCCGGTGTCACGAGAGAATCACGGGACACGGCTCCTTCAGTACCCTAAGTAGCTTGGGAGCTACGAACTAGTAACAAACGTTGACTTGCGAGAAGTCCTTGGGTAAGTGTTCGACTTACAGTAGAAAAGATAATTTAAGTAGGGTAAATTGATATAGCGAAAGAA